>JAVKPL010011954.1:0-54877 GCA_032173675.1 Gastrolobium villosum | reverse complement strand
ACAAATGCAGCAGCAACAAATGCAGCAATCACCAATGCAACAACAACAAATGCAGCAGCCACCAATGCAGCAGCAAGCCAGTAGCAATGGTCCTTCTTTGGAGGATTTAGTGAAGCAGATGGCAACTAACAATCTGCAATTTAGACAGAGGACTGAGTCTTCAATCCAGAATCTGCAAACACAGATTGGCCAACTTGCAACATCAATGAGTCAGAATCAACAAGCAAGTGGTAGCTCCCCTTCATCCCAAACAGTTCCAAATCTAAAAGGAAGCGAAAATGTGAGTGCTATTACTCTGCGGTCTGGAAAGCAAATGGAGGAGCCCAACCAAGCTGTTGTTGATTCATCTAAGGGAGGTGACACTAGTTCCAAGAAGCAGATCACTGATACATCTGATGTCCATATCCCTCTGCCATTCCCTCAAAGAGCCACTCAGTCCAAGAAGCAATCAGCAAAGGCTCAAGATAAAGAGATACTTGACACCTTCCGAAAAGTTGAGGTGAACATCCCTCTTCTGGATGCAATACAACAGATTCCGAGATATGCCAAGTTTTTAAAGGAGCTGTGCACCAACAAGAGGAGACTGAAAGGAGATGAGCAAGTTAACCTGAGTCAGAATGTATCAGCACTCATTCAGCCTATGCCTAAAAAGTGTCAAGATCCAGGGACATTTGCTATTCCTTGTGTGATTGGCAATTCTATTTTTCATGATTGCATGCTAGACTTAGGGGCTTCCATTAATGTCATGCCTGAATATGTGTATAAGTCTCTTGGTCTTGGTCCTTTGCGTGCTACTAGTATTGTGGTTACATTAGCTAATAGGAGTAGTATTCACCCATCTGGTTTGATTGAGGATGTATTGGTCAAAGTTAATAATTTGATTTTTCCTGCTGACTTCTACATTTTAGAAATGGAAAGTGAGACTGCTACTAATAGATCACCAATTATACTTGGTAGGCCTTTCATGAGAACAGCAAGGACCAAAATAGATGTGCATGCTGGGACTCTATCCATGGAATTTGGTGATAGCATTTTACATTTTACTATATTTGATTCCATGAAGCATTCTAAGGTTCAGGTTGATCATTCAGTTTCATGCATAAAAGTAATTCATGATGTGGCTGATAAGGTTGATTCTGAATTGATTAGTAATTGTGCATTACCTGTGGATTATGACTTGCCTATTAATGTTAATTCTAAATGTGTACTAAATGTGAAGTTAGGCAAGACTCCCCATTCTGGTAATGATTTTGATCCTAACTCTCATGGACCCAAAATGAAATGGGTACCAAAAAGTTCTTCCTCTGTTTTTAGTATGCAGAAAATTTTGCGTACGGTTGGAAGAAAGGATCAAGAGAAGAAGAAATGCACACAGAAAAGAAAGCCCCCAAAGTTGCGTGATAAGCAGATGGGGAAGAGTTCCACAATGATTGGCCATCACCTCAAAGTTGTTCATGAAGGACCCCAGAAACAACCTGTGGAGACAGAGGCTCCACTCACTGATGTTGTTTATCCTCCTTAGGGAGTCCAGGGAGTCCTCTTCCCTCTTTTTCTTTTCTTTCTGTTATTTGCATTTTTGTTTTTCTTTCTTTTAGTTTTTGACTTTCATAGGTAGATTTTCCTCTTCTTTCTAGTTATTATTGAGTATTACATGGAGTAGACTTAGATCACAATGTTTGATAGTAAAGCCTATTAGGCTTTGATCTCAAATTCTTGGATTGCAATACTTGTTGATTGATGCTGTGATGCTGATTGCATGATTTGGTTACCCCTTGTGAGGTTTTGAGCCTGTATACATGGCATATCTTCTGGCCATACTTTCATTCTTGTGTGCTTCTGCTCTTGATCTTTTGTCTCTAGAACTTGCTATGATTCTTTTTGAAATTGCATTTTTCACTTACATGCATGAATATGATTGAGGCATTCATTTCTTTCTTTACCCACTTTAGCCAGATAGTCATCCCTTACATTATTATCCCTTGATGAGCCCCTTTGAGAATTTATATCCTTTACTTCTTGAGCCACATTACAAGCCTAAGTGAAAAAAACCAATTAATTCCACACCCTGGAGATTTACTGAGCAATGGTTTTCACTGTGATGTTGTGTTTAAGTGTGGGGGTTTGCCCGAGGCGTGCAAAAGTTTAAGTGTGGGGGGTGACAATGTGATTCTTTTCTCTGCTATGTGGTTCTTTTATGTTATAAAAAAAAATAGGAAAAGCAAAAAGAAAAAATGAGAAAAAAATAGAAAAAGAAAAAAAGAAAAAACATGTGTGTTTATTTTTATCTTTTCATTATCTTTGTGTAGTTCTTAACCCTTGCTCTTGTAGATTTCTAGGGTGTTTAACCTTCTTTTCCCATATTTCATCCATACCTTCACCTCAGCCCCATTACAACCCTGCATAAAGCCCTCTTGATTTGTGCATGCATGTGTTAGTAGCAGTGGAGAAGTAGAATTTGAGCAAGCCTATGGTAGATTGATTTTCTTGAGTAGATTTGAGTGATACACTGATTACCTGATACACTTGAGAGAAAAATATTGAGAGCATCTTGTGTGAAACCATTTTCTGTAATTGGCATGTGCAGCAAAAATTAGCAAGTCTTGTGATTTGAGATTAGGGAATTTCAGTCCTGATTGATTTAGCTGTGAAGACTTGTGATCTTTGTGTATTTCCTGAATGCTTGGTAATTGTTAGAAAGGATTGGTTGATCTTAGTCTTTGCTTTTAATTTTAGTTTTTGCCCAGGAGTGCAAAAAGATAAGTGTGGGGGAATTTGATAACTCATATTTTATTACACTTATTTGTTACTCTTGGTTGGTAATTTTAGGTTTTATTTGAATTAAATAAAGGTATTTTGGGTTAAATTAGAATTCTAGTTTTTAATTGGGTTTAATTGATTTTCATCATAATTTCCAGATTTACACTACTTTCGTATTTTGACCATATCTCACTCTACAGATGTCTGATTGACTCCGTTCTTGTTGCGTTTTGCAGCTAACAGGAAGGGATATAATTGCTATTTCAGCTACTGAAGCCCAATTCGGACGGGAAGATGGTCTAAACCTGAGCTCAAGATGACGTGTTTTTGCTGGAATATTATTTTATTATTGGACTTGTAATTTAAATTAAAGCCCAATTACTTAAGTGGCCCAAAGCCAAGTTAGTTTTAGCTTTATTTTATTATTTTATATTGCATTTTATACGAATGGGCCGAGCCGATCTGAATTAAGCCCAGCCCAAATTGGTTTTTGAACCCTAGGGGCATATGTAGGAGTGGGGAAAACATTTTGGTATGATGTAATTTTCAGAATTGGGGATCAAGACATTTTCTCTGGAGCGTTCTTCGCGTTCTTCGTGTTCTTCATCTTCTTCTTCTTCTTCTTTTTCTTTTATGCAATTTAATTTGTAATCATGTTTATCCTAGCCATGCTAGGCTAAACCCCTTTTAATCAACCTAAGGGGAAGGGATTCCATGGATCTGTTTAGAGGATCTGCGATCAATCTCTAACCAGATTTATTTCTTTACCCTAACTCAGATCAATATCGTGCGATTGTGGATATTCTATCTGAGGTTCGTTATTGCGATTATGTGTGAAGAATGATCATCATATTCGATGATCCGATTAACCTCAATTGGAAATAAGGATTCTGATTCAATTGGGATTAATCGTGAATTTGGTAATTTTTCTAATTCTTTAACCAGATTTGTTTCTTTTCCTAACTCAGATCGATATCGTGCGATTGTGGATATTCGATCTGAGGTTCGCGATTGTGATCATGGAAAAGGAATAATCATCAGATTTGATGATCCGATTGTTCTCAATTGAAAATAAGGATTCTGATTCAATTGAGATCAACCGTGAATTTGGTAATTTTTATCCAATGAAGGACGTCCATGGAACCCTAACCTTAGGTGGGTTAATTTTGAATTACGAATTTTAATCCCAATTTTATATTCTGTCTTTTAAATTATTCAAACTGAAATCAAAACCCCCCTTTTATTTTCTATTTTCAGCAACGATTTTCACCCAAACAATTTCCTTGAGAGACGACTTAGGGTTTCCACTTTACTGCAAATTTTCTGAACCCTAAATAAAATAATTTTTAATTTGCACGAGTTCGACAGCTCGTGTCAGTCCGCTATAACACGTCGCATTTCTAAGTTTAAATATTAAAATATTAAATGAGAATTAAAGAGAAGATTAGTGAAAATCCTGAGTATAAGGCCAAAATACAAAGAAAGGGCAAAACGATAATTAGCCAACACGCAACCCTAGGAAGATAAAATTTGAGTATAAGGTCTCAGATGATAAAAATAACCCTGGAAATGGATTCAGAACGAAAAATTGAGTTCTTGGGCAAGTTTCTGAATAATTGATGAATAGTGTTTTACCGAGTAAAAATATCGCGGTACAGTTGCACCGTAAAGCGTGCCGAATGAATTTTGAGCTCTAGGTTTCAAATATGAGTTATAGATGGTTTATAAAGTTAGGAAACATGATTTCGGATAAAATTTGGTGGAATTAAGTTAGTTTGGGAAAGCGTGCCAACGGCGCGCGCAACAGCTTAAAACAGTGCTTTCTCCGAACGACCGGAAAACTCCGAACTCATCTGATCAAGTATAACTAAAGGAAAATGGTTAATGTTAAAATTTGAGTTTCTAAATAGGTTGTGAATTTACGGACGTTAAGTGGCATCGGAGGGAAAATTCCAGTTAGTTTAAATAGCATGAAGTGGCGGTGGGACCCACCCCACTTGAAAGTCACTTAAGCCACCTCACCATATGACTATTCATCATCTTCTCTCTCCCCTCATTCTTCCAAAAAATGTAGCAGCCCCCTCCCTTGGACCATTTTGAGTTCAAATTTTCTTCCTCTCATAACTTCATCAATCCTTAACCGAATCGAGCAATTCTTGTCTTGAAATTCGATGGACACGATCATCCGAACCTGTTCCACCGATTAGTTTCCCTTGAAACCTCTCTATTGTGAGAAAAGAGGCATTTACAGCCACGGATTTTGGGGAGAAATTGGGGTTTTTGGAGTTGTTGCTCAAGCTTTTCTTAGGGATCAATTGGAGGAGCCTTTGTGACTTAATTGTGGGTAAGTTTCAACACTTTTGATGGCTTAATTTGTGGATTTATTTTCATGAAACCTAGACTTGATTTTGTCGATTTGTGTTGTTAGAAAGCTCAAATGCAAAATGCGTATTAGATGATAATAAATGCCATGAAGATTTTAGGTGAAAAATATGGATTTTAACTTAGTGAAATTTTTGGTTGTCATGACTTTGGATTTTGGAAATATGTTAGGATGGATTAGTGAGTTGTTGCATGATTGTATGTTGATATAATGAGATTGTATGAGGTGTGGAATGATTAAAATTGAGTGAGAATCCTTTGAAAATTCCAAGTGATAATTCGGCCATATAGAGTGTTTTGAGGAATTGAGGTCGTTTGCATTGTTTGCTTGATGTGTCAAGTGTTAAATGGTATTTAGATGGGTTGTGTGGTGGTTGGAAAGAGAAAGAATCAATAAAAAGTAACAAATGGTGATACGGTAGCAGTGATAGAAGAAGAAACAATTGAAGAAATTGTCTACTTAAAGGGGCAGAATTCAGAAGCAAAGGAAGTGGAAAACACTGATCAAATGAAAGAACAAAGTATAGCTGCAAGGAAAGGGCATCGTGAAAGGAAAAGACCCTTGAGGTTTAGAGATGACGTGTAAGGTTGTTAAGGAAGTTAGTTGAGGGAATTGTATACGTGGCTGTAATTGTAATAGATATAAAATAGGGAAATTGTATTGAGAAGGATATCAGATGAATAATACTTGAAAATTCTTTTTTCTCTCATCTCCCATTTCTCCTTTCGATTGCCTTTTCTTCTTCTTTCTATCAAATTCTATCCTGGGTAGAGCAGTAGCTCTATCAATCGGTGCTTTCATCCTCTGAACTATGGCTCCTGATAATCGCGTTCGAACCATGGACGATCGCTGGGAACACACGCAGGCTGATGTAGACGTGTTGAAGGAACAGATGAACAGATAATTCTAAGAGTTAACATGCAAGTTAGATGCAATCTTTGACAATTACAAGGAACGACAATCATCACCTATCGGTTCCAGTTCCAGTCAACAGATAATTACACGTGATCATGCAGCAGCGAAGAATTTGAGATTGAAGGTCTCACGCAATGATGGGTTGACAGATCCACAAGGATGGATCTATAAAATCAATCAATTCTTTGACTTCTATGATATGGCAGAAGAGCAGCGATTGAAGATTACTCTTTTCTACTTTGAAGGCAAAGCTTTGCAATGGTACCAATGGTTCAACAAAAACTCCAAGATCGATTCCTGGCCCATATTCCTCAAGTCTCTGCAAACACGGTTTGGTCCATCTGAAATGGAGGATTCTCAGGGTCAATTAACTAAGTTGTTGCAAACAGGAACACTGCTTGAATATCAGGAGACATTCGAACATTTATCCAATCAGGGTTGATGGTCTCTCTGAATCATTCCTGGTGAGTTGTTTCATTTCAAGATTAAAGCTTGATATCCAACATGATGTCTCTGCATTTCGTCCTACTTCTTTGTCACATGCAATGTCCTTAGCCAAAATACATGAATCCAAAATTAACCTCAAGAACAACCCACCCAAGTTACATTCTCCTTATCCCCCACTACTGCCAACACCCACACCACAACCGAGATTTAACCACAACACCAATACTACCAAACCTACTATCTCAACCACTCATACCAGCCAAACCATCACTCCAACAAAACCCACAGTTACTCATAGACTCACACAAAGCCAAATTCAGGAAAGAAAGGATAAGAATCTTTGTTTTTATTGTGGAGAGAAATACTTTCGAGGACACAAATGTAAACCTTCAGTGCATGTGTTGATTGTGCCTGATGATGACATTGTCGATGAGGAGTTGCTTCACAATTCTGAGTGCTTGGATACTGTGTCAAGTTTACCAACAGACACTACAGACATCACCACCCCTCAAATCAGTATGCATGCTTTATCTGGTTTTGTGGTACCTCAGACATTACGCTTTAAGGGTCTTATTGGGAAATCTGAGATGTTGCTTTTGGTTGATGGGGGCAGCACCCATAATTTTGTGCAACCAAAAGTAGTTGCAGATCTGCAATTAACCATACTTAATGATCGACAGTTTGATGTTATGGTGGGGAATGGCCAGGTGCTTAAATGTGAAGGATTCTGTTCAGCTGTACCAGTACAAATTCAGCAACATGTCTTTTTGGTTGATTGTTATGTGTTGCCCATACAAGGAGCATATATTGTGCTTGGAGTACAGTGGCTATAGTTGCTGGGACCTATACTATTGGATTATCAAAAATTATCCATGGAATTCTCTTGGGGTGGAGAATCAATAAAGCTGCAGGGAGACAAACATACCACTTCCATCTCTTTCAATCAATTTTGAAAAATCCAACAACAAGGCCAGGTAGCTTCTTTATTTCAACTATCTGTTATTGATGATAGTCCTATTGCTGTTAGTGCTGATAACCATCCAGATGTGACCAACCTACTGCACGAGTTTGATGAACTCTTTCAAGAACCGAAGGAGCTGCCTCCACATAGACAATTGGATCACCACATTCACTTACAACCTGATACCACACCAGTAAATGTGAGGCCATACAGAAACATAGAGTTTATTATTAAGCAAAATGATGCTTAAAAGACGTAAAACGGAAAAAAGGCACTTGAATTAGCCTCTTGGCAACCTAAAGATGTAGAATAAAATGAGAAAGAAAATTTAGAAAAATAAATTTGGAATTTTTCCTTGTTTGGCCGAACCTTCAAGAGGAAGGGAGTGATTTTGACGTTTTTCGCGTTTTGATAGAATTGTCGTGTACTGACGACTCGTACATGGTTATTGTAGGTTGTCGTACGTCAATTTGAACCCCTAATCGTGATTCGGTGGATTTCCCTTGGTCCTGGACCAAGTGGATTGAGGTAAGTGGTTGGATCAATGCATATATAATTGTAAATTGGCATGTATTGTATGAGTTTTTGAGTAGTTGGGAATGTCCTCTGTGTAGGCATCCTGTTGAGTAACAAGTTTGGAAGATAAGCTGCTGCGAAGCTAAGTGGAGGAACATATTAAGGTAACCTCTTGGTACTGGTGCTTGAACCCCTTGTGTGTTCCACCACACCCGTTGAGGGTGATGGTAGGAAATGTATATAAGTAGTGTAGAACAGCATGAGCATGCATGTAGCATTTATGAGGGTACTTATGTACCGAGTCTCTGGCCAGTAGACAGTTAGCCTTCGGGCAGTTTCGGACTTCCACTGGATAGGTCTCCGAGAGGGAGTTCCAATTGACCTAGGGTCGTGGTGTGTGATCCGGATAGGAGCACACTAGGAATGTCTCTGGTGTATATGGATGGAAGGGATACCTTGGTTGGATGTTCTAGGAACACGCCTTAGATGAGTCCCATAGGCTTATATATGCCGAGGACGTTGCATGGTATTAGTAGCTACCATCCCGCTTTGTCGTATTTGTATCCCAATTTTTCCCCAGTTTCTCTAAATCCCTTGCTATATCCCGTTTTGAGAGATGTTGTTTTATATTATTTATATGCATCGAAGTGAGCCATTGGGCGGAGTTTTCTCCAGAACCTCTGGGTTACTGAGATATATTCGTATATCTCACCCCGTCTTGGGGATTTTATTTCAGGAGGTAGCAGTGGCATTAGAGCAGCGGGCAACAAGCCCGTAGGATGAGTCATGGAGGACTTACTTGTATTTTGCATTTTGGTGGCCATTTGGCCTAGGCTAGACTTAGGGCATGAACATCCCATATGTATGTAAGATGAGTTTCATAGTCATATTTGTTCATGTCATTTTGCCTAAGTCTAGTTGTATATGTCATTTGAGTTTTTATGCTTCAAGTTGCAAATTAAAGTTGTGAATTTGTAAGTTGTAATTTAAAGTTGGAAGTTGTAAGTTGTAACATGTGAGTTAAATGTTGTAATTGTACAATGGATGCATGATGTACTATGATGGAAGGGCTTTAGGCCTATTTTAGGTTTATGATTTATTGTATGTTGAGAAATTGCATGTAAATGGACTTTGGTGATTGAAACAAGTTAAGGAGTTATAAAGTGAGCTATATAGTATGAACTGTATAATAAATGTAAACTGAGTTGGGTTGTAAGTGTCCCAATGCATTGTTGGTCCTTGTGAGTTCCACCCATCGGTTATTAGGTACATTTGAGGTACTAGAGAGCATTTGCAAATTTGGGAATTTTAGGAAAAATAAAGGAAACTCTGGCGAATTTTCTGTAGAACTGGCAGATTTTTGACGAACTTCGGGAGAGCATATCTCCCTCCACAGAGGTTCGACAGGGACGTGTCACACGCCACTTTGAAGCTTGAGATGTCCCCTACATTGTGTTAAAATATGAGAGTTTTCTGGGTTGCGCGCAGCCCAATAGAAGCCTGTGAACACGGACTGAGATACTCTACCACAATGTTGAATAAGATACTCTGCCACAAATTATTGAATCACAAATAAAGTCTTTAAATAGGCATTTTACATAACTGAAAAGAAAACTAACTCCCACTAATTAAGAGTGGGAACTAATGTGAAAATACTGGAATAGAAAAATTAGGAATATAACTTAAATGCATAAAAACAACCTAACTAACATACTAGTGGCAGATTAATTTTTCCTAAATTATAGCTAAAATAGTTACCATATTTCGGATAATTTCTCAACAATCAAGCTCAACTTGGCAATGTTATTCTAAAAAGTATTTTTATGCATAGCTCTTGTAAAGATGTGAACAAGTTTCTCTTCACTTCAAATACATGGGGTTTTAATTATTTTCTTCTAGACCTATTCTTATATAAAGTGGCAATCAACCTCAATGTGTTTAGTCCTTTCATGAGACATTAAGGGTATGTTTGGTGTGACGTATAAGGCCTGATAGTATAAGCTTATACTATACGTTATGGCATGTTCAGTTGTTTAGTGTGACCATCGTATAGTATAAGCTTATACAGCAGAATCCCTTAATACATCAAAATGATGTATAACTTAATTCGGCCTAAGAGGGAGAGATTAGGCCTGATAAGGAATTAGTGTATTAAAATCGTTGACTAGTGCAATTCTTAAAAATTAATATATTATTTTAATATTAATATATTAAAATAAAAATTAACTTTTCAATATATCAAATTTTAAAATATTGAATATTTTTATTTTTATAAAAATTAATATGTTTTTTGGACACACTGATCAATAGATTTTTATAAAAATTAATATCATATGACATTTTTTGAAGAATTATATAAATTCTTTATTAAAATTTATTTTTATTAAAAAAATTTATTTTTATCATATATAGTATTTTACAGTGCATTACCAAATATTAGATGATAGTATCTTATACGATATATTATTTTATACAATACCATACCAAACGCTGGATAGTATTAAAATTCAATCAGGTCGTATACAATCAGGCCTTATACTATCAAGTCTTATACTGTCAGGCCTTATGCTATATTATGCACCAAACATGCCCATGGTCCTATACAATCAAGCTCAACTTGGCAATGTTATTCTAAAAAGTATTTTTATGCATAGCTTTTGTAAAGCTGTCAGCAAGTTTCTCTTCACTTCAAATACATGGGGTTTTAATTATTTTCTTCTAGACCTGTTCTTATATAAAGTGGCAATCAACCTCAATGTGTTTAGTCCTTTCATGAAACATTAAATTTGAGGCAATGTGGATGGTAACCCGATTATCATATTATAGTTTGATTGGATTGGTAGGCATCTTGGTTGTTAGATCATTTATAAAACTCTATCAATTAAGTCCATGTGACTTCATGTTGGATTGTGAATAAATTGGATGGTGTAACTTACCATATGATATGCCTTGTCTAGTTATCATAGGATAGGTTAGTTTGCCAACTAGTCTCTTAAATTGCAATAGATTTAAGAGAGGAGTATGATCACCCTCAAACATCAATGGGTGTTTCAAAGGCGGCAAGTTTGCCAAAAAAAAATTAATATGCCTAACACTTATTGCATATTGCTAGCTACCTCAATCCCCAAAAATATTTGAGGTGACCCAAGTCTTTAATGTGATGATGTTTTTCTTCAATCAGTCTATCTCAATCGATCTATCTTTAATGAGTAGTTTAACTTACTTTTGTTAAAAGCTTAATTTACCATATCAAGCTTGAGGAGATTGTTTTAACCCTTATATTGTCTTTTTTAGTTTACATGCTTTTCCTAGCATGTTTTCAAGAGGGTGTTTAGTAGGAATATCCATGTATACTTCTTCTTTGAGTTCTCTCCTCATAAAGACATTTTTAATGTCCATATGGAACATAGGCCACCCGAGGTTAACAGCCACAAACAATAGGACTCTTATAACATTCATATTGGCTACAGGAACAAATGTTTCAATGTACTCTACACCAATGTTGTCAAAATCAAATTTCTACGTAGAAACGGAAGGGGTGATAGAAACGTAAATCGTAAAAATGACACGAAACGTAAAGTTTCTACTATTTAAGGTCAAGATACATATATATATATATATATATATATATATATATATATATATATATATAATCACATAAGTAGCTACCCAAAATTCAATGAACAACTTCATATTTAAAAGTTGTAAGTCACATAACTATATAAAACACAAGTCCAAAAACATAAAAAGAGTTTAACAACTCCTACAACCAAGTTCCAAAACATCAAAAAAAATAAAGTTTAACATTGCTCCTATAACAAGTTTTTTTTTTTTTGGTAAATGCTCCTATAACAAGTTTATTTGTAATAAAATGTAATAGATTGATTCAAAACTGACCTCAGCTTGGTACTCAAACTTTTCATGTGTGACTTCGCCTTCTTTTTTCTCTGCAACAACAACCTCACACAAGGAAATTTTTTTCTTTCCAGATAGCTAGAAGAAGATAATGTGCATTTTGATTTTTGGGGGAATGAAATTAGATTTTTTTTTAAAGGGTCATGGGTTAAAAAGTTGTCCCAATTCATTTTTTTTCATATAAGACCTGATTCAGTTTTTTGGTTTAAGTAAAGACCTAGAAACATGCGTTTCTATCATTTTTACATTGCGTTTGTACGTGTTTTTACTGAGGAGAGTCTTTACTTGCATTTTAACACGTATCACTTCAGTAAAAACGTAAGCTTTTTACGTTTGTACACTAGTTTTTGACAACAATGGTTTAGTCTGCATCTTATAATTACTTTGAGCGACAGAATATCAAAGCTTTGAGCAATAAAAACAACTAAATGGATTGGGGGGGGGGGAATGTTTAATAGAAATTGTACTTCGAAATCAGCTATAAAACTTCAACTTAATGCTAATGTTTAATCGCTCACAATTTGTTATTCTAAAATTATATAATTAATATGTGGTCTTAAGTGCCTCTTATTCTTAGCTTCTCTTCTTCTTAAAAGCAGAAGTTTAGCCAAACATAATTTTACAAAAATTCTTATTATAAAAATAATCTTTATTATAAAGAAAAAAAAGTTAATAGCTAAAAACTCTCCTGAGGAGTTTTTTTTTCTAATATATGTCAACTTTTGGAGTTCTCATATTTATTTTTTAATTATCCTTATTCTAAAATTTTATTTATAAATTTTATCGTTATCTTAATAATTTACTTTAATAACAAATCATTTTATCTTCTTCCTTTCCAAACCCTAAGAACAACTTTATGCAATCATCAAACATATTTTAACTATTTTCTAATTTTTGACAAAAATACCTTTTAATAATGAATTTATATAATTCTTCCAATTATATCAGATGATATTAATTTTTATAAAAATTTGTTCATCAGTGTGCCCAAAAAATATATTTTTTATAAAAATAAAAATCTCCAAAATTTAAAAAATTATATATTGATTTTATTTTAATATACTAATATTAAAATAATATATTAATTCTTGAGAATTGCATTAGATAATACATCAACCTCTTATCAGACCTAATTCTATCCTCCTATGCTGATTAAGTTATACATCATTTTGAGGTATAAAAGGATTCTGCTGTATAAACTTATACTATACGATGGTCTTCCAAACAACTAAAAATGTCATAACGTATAGTATAAGCTTATACTATCAGACCTTATATATCACCCCATCGCCTTGATGTTTATGAAAAAAAAATATAAGCACAATCTTTACGTGATAAGATTATGTAAAACTTAAACATATATAGACCCATTCTCCCATTTTACTATCACACACTTAGACACTTCAAAAGTCCAAAACTTAGGATTCCCCCAAAAATAGTACGATGTCTAGCACTCTTAATTGAATGCACATTGTCTTTCTTACCCATGAACTACCATGTTCACTGGGAAAAGTGATAATTCCTGGCATTGACAATCTGATACATTTTTATGCCAGTAACAATAATTTCTCGTACTCCTTAATTGCTCAGGTCTATTTACGTTGAAGTGTTTTCGTGTTAAACAAACTTGTAATAGTTTCACGTAATATGCGAAGTATATTCACAATTTAAATTAATTAAAAAATTATGACGGGTATTTATTTACTAAAATATGGGAAAAGTGTTTATCCTTATAAATGACATAACTTATATCCTTTTACTCTCACAAAGAGATGAGACTCACACCATTATTTTTTTTTGTCAACTTTCTCTTCTACTTTATCTATCTTTTTCTCTCTCTTAAAATGACCAAACTTTACATCCTTTAAAATGACACACATTTTACCCCTAAAATATATATAGTCATTGATTCCACTTTTATTTAAGAGTTTTATAAGAGTTATATTGTATGAAACTATGAAGCACCGACACTTCAAAACCCCTGACGTGTCGTGTCCGACACTTCCTGACACTCTCGGACACTCCGACACTCCCCGACACTCCAACAAGCGTTATAGAAATTCAAAAAAAAGTTTAAAGATTGCGTTGTGTTGAATTTTTAGTTCCAACTGTTAGATTGGTTGGATTACGATTAGTATTTTATTGAGTTTAATATAAATATTCGTGAAATCTTATGTTTCTTTGTAAAATTTATAAATATATAAGTTTAGACTCATTTTTCTGTTAAATTATTGAATATCAAATATAATATACACTACATAAATTAAAAATATTATTTAATATCAAAACGTGTCCTAGCGTGTCGAAATCTAACATTTTTTAGAATTAACGTGTCGGAGTGTCGTGTCATATCGTGTCACGTGTCCCGTGTCGGTATCGGTGCTACATAGGTATGAAAAGTGATTGTGTTATGTTATAGAGATTCGTTTTATGTGTTGAAATTTTTTATTTTGCAGTGGGCCCCACAAAATATTGTGTGTGTAGGAAATATTTTGTGGTCATATTAAATATTAAATGATAGATGATAAACCTTTTATTTAATGGTTCGCATTATTAATAAATTAAAGTCTTAGATGCATGTGGGGTCAACGGTTAATAAAATGTGTAAAATTTATTATTTATATATTGATGTAAGTTGAATCTTTTTCCTATATAATGTGTTTAAGGTGTGCATGACATTCCTTGTTACTTAGTTCTTGGCGACATATAATTCAAAATATAAACGAGATGATGGAGAAATACTTACGCGTGCATCCCACATGAATAGCATAATAGACCTCACATAATTGTGCCACCGAGAATACTGCTCTCCCATGTGGGTTTCCAAGTGAGGAAGAATCATTTCCGAAATTTCCATGGAATTTTTTACCCAAAAAAGTCCGTTGTCTGCGAAGGAAAACAAGTCCATCGACGAGAATTATGAGTAAATATTTTTTTTAGTCTTCAGCAAATTTTACGATACCCGCTTTAATTCTAGGAAATAAAAATGCTATTCGTTGTCCTAAAAAATTTAGAGTGCTATTCGTTGTCCTAAAAAATTTAGAGTGGACCCATTTTAGTCCTTTCGAGGACTAATGTGTGTCTTTTTTGAATTTGTGAGGGACCACGATTTCAACTAAACAGATCCAATTTGAATTTCTTAGGACCATGAATAGCCTTTTTATTTACTAGGACTAAAGTGAGTATCGTGAGATTTATTGAGAACCAAAAATGATATTTACTAGAATTATAAACATCAATTTTCGATGTTTTAATCGACGTCTAAGCAGTGAAAAACACACACACACACAATAGAGAGAGAGAGAGAGAGAGAAAAAAAAAAAAAAAAAAACCTATTTAACAAGTAGCCCCCTAGCCTATTTTAAAAAACTACCCTCAAAGCCTAACACTACAAGACGTATGATGTTTTAGGATAGAATTTTCAGCATTATATGATAGTATATTTGTAATTTTTATTTAAGATTGTTCATAAGGTTGAATACTCAAATTTGCAAAAAAGGGTTACTACCAAAATTTTCTACTATCAACTTACTACCTATCTAATCACCATTAGATCAACATTTCTCTTTTTTCAAAAACTTTTTAACATTCTCTCTCTTTGATTCAATAGTGATTAAATAGGTAGTAAGTTAGTAGTAGAAAATTTTGGTAGTAAGAATATCCTCCCTCAACTCTCAAAGGCAAATATTTCGAAGAAATTAATTCATAACCACAAGAGTTGTTACTATGTGTTCTTGTGATCTAATTTCTTAAGAATTCTTCGATTTATCACAATTAAAATTATAATAGACCTGTTTACCAAAAAAATTATAATATGCCTAAACCTGATGGGTCGATCCAGACCTTTTATTTGAAAATAATAATAATGATAAGTTAAGTAAAATCTATAATTTAACCTCGCTAAACAGAGGTGCCGAAATATTCTATATATAACTTATTTAGGTTAAAACCTAACCCAACATAGTCTTTAGCCAAAAAAGACCTATGTTTGTCAATTGGGAAAAAAAATGTATCATTTTAAATGACACACCTTACATCTTGTCACTCTCACAAAGAGGTTGGATCCACATCTTTAAAACTTCTTCCCCCTACTCTCTCCCCCATAATTTATCTCTTTCTCTCACTTAAAATGACACAACTTTATGTTCTGGAAAATGATACACATTTTTCCCTTTTCGATTTTAAGGGCCTTGGCATGAATAAATGCATATATACTGTAAAACATAATGTTCGCCATACTACGCATACGATAAAGTTTGAAGAGTGTAGAATGCCAAAATAAAATAAAGCAGAAAGTTCAAACGTTAAGAACGTAATAAAAAAATGCCATAAGAAATTTAGACCAAATCATTGTCCATAAGAAAGTAAGGTAAAAAATAATGTACTGATTATGACACACCCACCCAACACAAACAATACAAAAAGAAAAAAAAAATTAATAACATAATCACTCTAGTTTGAATAATAATAACGCTTAGCCAAAAGAAAAAAATAATAATAACATGTTCATGCTTTCTCAAACTAATGCTGCTCAACCAAACCCGGGCAGAATAGTATAAATCTATAAAAATAAATAAAAGCCTATAAGGTTTAACATGAACAATTGGCGTCGCTATAAAACTATGGAAGAACTTATGGACAGTACAAAAGGGTCACCGTTGTAGGTTAGGTGTTGGAAATAGATGCAATGGCCTTATAGTGTGAGAACATGCAAAGCCCTTACTTGGCTTAAGTGTTCTCTTATTCTAACATTCTTGATCCTTGTGATCACTTGAACTAAGGACAGTTTGTACCCCATTCTGCTATTTGACATCAAAGGCAAGATCATTATTGACCAGTTTCCAACTTGGAAAAAAAAAAATTGAAAAAGGGAGTACATGAAAAACACCTAGTCAGCTAGAAATTACATTCAACACTTTTGATCTGAAAAGAGAAATGAATGTACAGTACAACTATCTGTACAGACTAATTTACAGTCAATGAACTAAAACTGGAAGTCAGAAAAACAGTAAGAAAAAATAAAAGCACATGAGTAGGGTAAGAGCCTGTCATGCTACCCTAACAAATACACTATATGACCTTAAGATTGCTTTCTGACAACCTTAACGCTGCTGTAGAAGCGCTTAAGATCCTTCATAGCCTTTTCCTCAATTTGAATAGAACGAATTGAGGAGGGTGTCTCCACTTCTGGCTTGAACCAGCGGTTTGAACTGGTGGCTTCGGATGGTGAGCCTTGACCAGAAGCAATAGTAAATCCAGCTGTTCTAGTCTTTGGACTATGGGAAAAACTCTGTTGTTTCTTTCCCTGTTTACAATCAGACAATTCAGATTACCAACAAAATAACAAATGTAAATAAAATATGCATTGGACAAAATGGCACAAAATTCTCAACCATTGGTTCACACCGCAAAACCACTCCACGAAACCCCGACTTGCGAAGGTAGGGTGAGGGGAATTCTTGTATACAGCCTATACTGGATTTGAACTCGGGAGTTCTCAATCACTGTAGTTTTACCACTACTCCAGGCTCTCCCTCTCACCCATTGGTTCACAGCAAACATTATAAAAAGAAAAACTCACAGCAAACGAGCATGAAGACAAACACATGAAAGGAAGCCTTATTCACAAACCTGTTGCATTTGGATGTCCCTAAAAGATGGCTTAGAGAGATTGGGAGGGGTTCCCGAAGCAGCCCATGGAGGGGTACTTCTTTCTCCATCAGATGCCTGGGAAATGCATGTTGAGGAAACTGGAATTGGGCTGGAAGGAAGATATGAACTCAACTTTATTTTTCCCACGCTGCCAGAACCAGGAAGATCTTCTACAGGTTCTTTGCTCTGGTTTGGCTTGATTTTGCTTTGTTCATCCTGGATTTCACGAATAGAAGTAGAGCTCTTAAAAAACTTGGCTCCACCCCATGCAGGACTCTCATTTTTTGGTGTTGGAGGAGGAAGAACCACCTCTTTCGGGACATCATCAAGAGCACCACTCAAAAACATGGAAAGCCCACCCTTCTTGCTCTTCTTCTTAGAAACTTTCGGTGATTGACCGTTATTTTTTAGTATCTCTAAAGAATCTTTCTTCTGCACCAGAAAAGCTGAATCTTCTGCACCTTGATCAGCTTTGGTTTGTTCAAACATGGCATCATCTTGCACCTATCATATAAAACTTACAGTTTTAAGCAACAAAATATGTGAAAGGAACCATGCAACTAATTCTTCGTGATAACATGAACTTCCTGATGAACTGTTCTTCGCAATATGATAATAAATCATTTTCAATATGTAAAGGGCATTTGTCCAATTCAAAATCTCTTCAAGCATCCTTGGTATGTTTAACTATTTAAATTTATCTTGGTTAGACCAAAGGACCAAATGACTTTTAAATAAACATATAGCCAATAAATAAAGATATGAAATAGCACATATACTTTTATAGAATGACAGTTTTAATTTTTACAAACCTACATATAAGCTCAAAGCTGATTTGACTAATTTACTTAGTGAAGCAATCCAAAGCCAGGTCTTCATGATGTTGCATGGATACAGTTGGAGAATTATATCTGACACAATAATTAATACAGTTTTCTAATAATACATTATCATCCCTACCATCATAATCAAATTAATAAAACATTGTCATTCACCATATCTCCAACCCTCAGAATTTCCCCTCCTCACTCAGGTTGCTCGAAATCCCCTTAGTGCTTCTCTCTCCTCTCGTTGTCCATCCCCTCCTTCACAGAATCCCCCTCCCCAGTCACACCCTCGGCCAAAGTTCAAAAACCTGACCTAGAACAAGGAAACTCACCTGGAGAATCCGAACATTTTCATGTGTCTGTCAAAAGAATACACGAATCCACCAAAAAAAGGCAGCTTCTGTATCATATTCATATCTGATAAGGATATGGATACAACATAGATACACAGCAAATTTTTGGAGCATCCGTGTATCATACTACCACAAATGAATATGAACCAATCAGTCAATTAACAGTGCCTTCAGACACCATTTTTAGCATAAACACAAGACACTTATCAGTGGCAAATACCAATAAGCAAAGGATCAATGTAACACTACGATAAGGGAAACATGGTCAGTAAATAGCTGTATTTATCTAGTGCACAACTGCTATTGCTGGAAGCCTCTAACACAAGAAAATAGCAGCAAGTAACGAAATATAATGAGAATATAATTTTAAACAATGTCATTGAATGGTTGCCATAGCTTTGTGCTGGATAACTAGAACAAACAACTAATGATATCATATCACAAACCTTTACATGGAAAAAAGACTGACACAATATCCCATCATCCCTGCCCCCAAAAGAAAACATAAAAAGGAAAAATGAAGGAACGGTGAAAATCCAAGATAAAGCAATTATCTAACATGAAAAATGCAATCAGAAACCAACCTTGTTAAGAATCTGCAAGTCACCAATGTCCAACAAGTCCTTTGCAGGTTCTGGAATTATTTCACTTTTATTATAAACAGCTTCGAGTTCAGTCTGCTCTACACTTGGTTTGCCACTCTTTCTCCTCTGTTTTCTTAATAGTTTATCCTTTTTACTACTTTTCCTTTCTGGCAGTACAGAAGACAATTCTTTATTCTGCAAAGTCTCAATAGGAACACCTAGTTCTGAAAGTGAGCTCTCAAGTGCTGATTTAGATTGAAGCTTTGCAATCTGCTGGTCATCGAGAATATATCCATTAGACTGCTTAGCTTCAAGCATCTCAATCTGCTGCAATTTCTTCCTTAAAGCTCGAACTAATTTAGAGACTCCTTGATTGGGATCATCCTTGGGCTGCAGAAAGGAATCTATTCTTTGACCTTTCTCCAACTTCAATGCAGACATGGGTTTGTCACAATTCCTTTGAAACTCCATATCGCTATTATCCTCTTCACTATTAATGATGACAGGGAAAGTAGAAGTTGGAGTTGGGAGCCGACGGTAACTCCACAACTCAGATGATCTCTGGTCTAATGACCTCTCAAGATTAGCCAGAACATCTGGTGAAGCACTAGACACAGCATGCGATGAAATGGTAAATATATAATCAAGGTTACGCAAAACAATCTCCTGAAATCAATAAAAAACTGCTTTAGTATGATCACATCACCATACCATGTTAAGAGATATAACAGAAAGTCCACTTACTAATCTGTAAGGTTCAAGGATACTATCAATGTTTAATGTTAAATTCTTCTCACATGAAGAAACATCCGATAGAATTTATTTTGATCAATATATGTTGTTCCACTTAACACAACTTTGAAAATAAAGAAACATTATAGGGACAATTACACGAAAGGAAATATGGGTAAAAACTAAAAATATTCAGTTTAGGAACAACTAATAATTGGTTAATGATGTTTAAAGTGGTGAATAAGTAACCATTTATTAGCTTAATTAACTACAAAAATGGTTAATTTTTCTTAAGCTCGAAATTGTTTCCAAGGCTTATTTTTTGCAATTATCATATGATTAATATGAACAAGCAAGAACACAAGCTCTATTAGGAAAACTGTACAATACGAGAAAGGGAATTCCCCTATTTGGTGTCTCTTTATTTTCCACAACACCCAATATTTGTCGTTAACTAAAGTAGAGAAGGAAAAACTTCCATTAGAAATTAAACACAAAGACCAATCAGTTTACACCATTTCATATTTTCAAGGAACTTTTTTAAATTAGTTTTTACACATTGCAGTTTAAAATCAGTTTATATTCAGCATTTAGAATTTTAAAAAAGAAAATGAATAAATAAAAACTGTTATATGAGATTTTCTGTCTACAATTGAAACCAGCATTTCAGGTGCCTCATCTAGTTTATATTATTTCAAATACTTTTGTACAGTAGTCAAGATCAGTACCTCACAATACTTCTTTAATTCATCTGCTCCAAGAGAATCAGCAATCTCAAGCAATTGTATGGCATTTCTTGGCTCTACTAGACACTCTGCTGCTACCTTTTCACAAAGACTTTTTAAGCTGGGAATGGATCTCCGACCTAAAGCATCATTTTGTAGACCAGATATAATATTATTGGATCCCATATCCTCAAACAAAATATCTTCATTTAACTCTTCCACATCATCCCTGTTATTCAACTTATGATTCTGAGAATTTTCAATCAAGTTGAGAGGATAGACAGGATGATAGAGGGAAGCCACAATCAGTAGATGTGTTTCACCAACAGAAACTGAAGAAGCCCTCTTTACACCATGCAACCGAGTTGCAACTGGTGGCTTATCCTTACTTTTTCCATCCCACACATAAACATCACCCGTAGTTGTAGCTGCTGCAGTCCAGTACTTTCCAGCAGATATGCTCACCATATTTCTTCCACACATTGCATATAACTGTATACAATTTTTTTTTTAAAAAAAAAAAATGGATAGAAATGCCTCTAATCAACATGCTTGTCTCAGGATGACCAGAATGTCAGCAAAGATAGAAATTCAGTAAATAGAAACCTGTTGGCATCTAAGATCAGGATCCGAGGAGACCCAATAAAATAATGCACCATCATCCGTAAGAGCCATGCTGTGAACCATTCCTGCAGCTATAGAAACAACATGAAGTCGTTCCATGCAATGAAACTTTACAGAAGTGCTTCCACTTTTCTTCAAGTTCCTAGTAATAACCACACGTGTTGGAGTAACAAGTCGATGACCCCAAGTGTTCACCTACAAAGCAAGGTAAATTAGAACATTAAAGATGAAAACTAAAAGCTTTTGATGTTGATAAGAAAAAAAATCCCTGACGACTACTATTTACAAACCATTCAGTAAATATTAGTAAAACATGATAAACTATGTTTCATATACATGCGCCAAAGAATAATCAAGTTAAAACATAATTTTGCAAAAGCATTAAGAATAATTATTTATGACCCATGACTTAGGTCTAATCCCTCTCCCTAAAATGTTAATGATCCACATCTATACACATTAACATCAACATCAACAACACCTTTAACCCAAGTGAATTGGGGTCGATCCACATCTATACACATAAGAATATTTTTTAGTTATACAAGATTGTTAGGAAGACCCATATGCATGGCCCTGTCCCATAATTTATACCGTAGCCCTTGTATTTTTGTATTTGGGACAACTCAATCTTTTTAATACATTTTCAAAATATACGTCTTTTCCTATCAAAAATAAAAAACAGAAACTGTTACTTTTGGGTTGGGCTTGAGATGAGTATGTCCTAAAGTCAGTCTCAGACCAAAATTGGAAGGGAAAGAGAAGAAGTTACAATTCAGCTACAAAACAGGAGGGGATCAGATGCAAATAAGAATTGAAATACAGCATGCTTGATGATGAATGACATTCAAGTAAAGAACAAAACAATTTATAACAATAATTTCATTAGAAACAACAGACTGTTACCAAGTCATTAACTTTATAGCAAGGCATTAGTCACCATAATAAAATTGATTTTATCTAAGGCTATGCTGATTGTAACTATAATTTTCTTATCATTAGAATAAATTGAGTTATTAACAATATGCAAAGAGTTACCTCTCCATCAGATCCTAATACAATTGTATGATATTTTGCAGTAGAAACTCTGGTTAATTTCTTTCCCTTCAAGGATTCAACTACACGTGGGGTGTAATTTGATGCCGAGTTTGAGGTGCCATAACCAAGCTGACCCTCTCTATTGCAACCCCAAGTAAAAACTTCACCCAAATCAGAAACTGCAACTGTGTGCTTGTTTGCTGCAGCAACAGCAGTGACTTTTGCCCTTAAAGAGGTCACTCGACGAGGTGTGGGTTGTGTATCTACAGAAGTGTACCCAAGCTGTCCCTCTGCACAACAATGAAATTAGAAAATAATGGTGGCAATTTACAAATGACCAGAAAAAATATAAACCTTTTCTGTGTTATATATATTTTCACACTGTAGAGCAAAGCAAAAGATAACCTAATTTTTTCTGCAACTAAGCAAATGATAATTGCCACAAAATAAGAATACTTAATTAAAGGTATGGCAAGGATACTGCTATATTTTGGTAGCATAAAGTCCAAGAGTTTACAGTCAAGTAAGTATTTAGAAAATCACCCCTATTGGATCCCCAGGTGAATACTTCACCACCTTCAGTAGCTATAACTGTATGATGCTTAGCTGCAGCAATTGCCTTCACTCTACGGGAACCCAAACCAGTCACCTGGCGAGGAGTGATGACCGCAGCTTGACCACTGCAATAAGTACAATAATATGAAAACTGATTGAGAGTTGTTCAAAAGAAGAAATATATTTCAGGATAAACTCCTCTCGTCCATACAAAATTAGAAAAATTGTACCACTGTTAAAACATTAGCAGGAACACCAATTAAAAGAACAGTTCTCATTAGTTCTTGATCTCAATCAAGTTTCTTATCTGCAAAGTTGATAAAGAATTACTTGAAAAAAAACAATTTAGTTAATTCTTGCATTTTTAATTTCTTCTTCAACATTAGAATAATAAACTATGCTGTCATGTAAAATCAATTTTAGTTACCACTGCAAAATTAGAAATATTACCCAAAAAGCAGTGCAACGTCATGTATAAAAAGTTTGATACAAAGTGATTAAATTAGTAAGCCAATTAAAATAAGTGAGCATGCAAAATGCAGATTCCACATCACAGACTAACAATGCAACTATGAGCTTTAGGTATACAAAAAGTATTGATGACCATTTCAAATAATGAACTTTCAATACAGAAAAGCAGCATTCAGCAACATGATCAACTTGATTCTCATCCATGGTATTTAAGAAGGGGGAAACAGAAATCTGAGAATCCAATACTATTACGAAACTGACTTGATCCAAAGTGTTTCTACATATATTAAATGCAAATATTGATAATCACACAGATGAAATATTCAATACATGATAACACCAATGCTAACAGAAAACAAGTGCATCTGACATCATATTGAATGAAACAGAACATATACCTATGTATGTCAAAATCAGGGTGCCCTAAACGGCCCCCCCTTCCAAATCCCCAAGTATACACTTCCCCACGAGCAGTAACTGCCACACTATGGAACTTTGCAGCAGAAATCAGTTTTATCAACAAACCATGAAGCGAATCAACTTTACATGGTAACTTTTGAATATGTGCATTTCCGGTTCCAAGCTGATAATTTGTTCCACTTCCCCAGCTAAAGACCTCGGTGACCACTAAAGATGCACAAAAAATCAAGCTGTCAACCTAGGCATCTACTTTCTATTGGCAATAACAATCTGAATCATAACAAAATAGTCAAAGCACAGAACTTATACCTGAATTGTGTTTATTTTCAAAAACTTGAAATACAGGGCCAGATAGGAGATCTACAGGTATTCTATATTTAGAGTCCTCCAGTGTAGTAGAGGCAGCATGCTGAAGAAGGACGCTCGCCACAGCAAGATGACCAAAATGCAGAGCCCTGTGAAGGCTACTCCATCCTGATTCTCCATCCTGAGAAAGAAACAAGTTTCAACACTAATGGATTCTAAGAGATAAAAGTATTAGAAGTAATCCAAAATAGCCTTAAGCTAAGGCAGAGCCCAGGAAATAGACAGATCCAACTTTGTGAGGCTCTAGCTATACGAGTCTACAAATTTCCTAGATTCCAGCTTATCTTCAGTACAAAATAATGTGAACATTTTCAAAACATTGATAAGTAACAAATAACTCACTATTGAAAAAAGTATAACTTCCATAAATTTAAAAAAACAAATATGGACAAATATTTCACTTCCTTAAAAACTTGTCTCAATGAGCTTTATAAGAACAAAAATATTTTATCTTTGTCATCACCACATTTTAAAGCTCATAAACTTACAGGAGTAATATAAATGACTTAGGCATCTTAGTAAAATTGAGGAGAGATTTTTAAAAAATATCATTAATCAATGCAAGAAGGGCCGGCTTGGCTCAGTGGTAAGCTTGCTTACCGTGATGTCCAAGGTCCCGGCTTCGAGTCGGCCTCTCCGCAAAAGCGGGGGTAAGGCTGGACTTGTATGTCCTTCCCCAGACACTCACGAGTGGGTATTGAACTGGGTCGGCCCTTTATCATTAATCAATGCAACAAAAATTCAATGATAGCAAACAAAAAATATTTTCCTGAGAAATTCTGATCTCATGAAGTTTTAAATTAATCTTTATTTTATGCATAGATATCGAAATAATTTTCTGAATTCAGTTAAGGAAACATCCCAGCAAAATAGTAAAACAATTATCTAGCAACATTTAATGTGCACAGTTTACATAGAATATTTGTATAAAGTTGTAACAAATAAACAATTACTTTTTTCAAGTGTAGAGAACTAATTATGAAGTAAATGTCACAGATATAATAACTAAACTAACATCTCTTATAGAAAAAACCACATGCATATCTGTGAGAATTCAGAAACTAGAGATATTCATACTCGGGCATTAGGATCTGCTCCAGCTGCGAGAAGCCTCCTCACAATGGGAATGTGATTTCTCCAAGTTGCTATATGAAGCGGGGTCAGCCCAAAGGCGTTCCTTGAATTGATGTTTCCCCCACTCTTCTTCAATAGTGCCAAGACCAACTCTACATCAGTTAGAGATCCTTCCCGTACAACAAGCCACAGATCTTTCTGGGACCAAGCCGATAAAATTTTGTGACCCGGTGTCTGCAAATTCTGCTTTTGTACTTGAGGAAAAACAGCTAATTCCATAATTATAGAATGTTATCTTTCACGATATTTTATCTTAGATCTCAAAGGTCACCCGACTCAATGGCTTAGCAGTTATATTCCTCAAATCTTCTACCTGATAATGTCAAGAGCCAGGTTCTCTAAAACTATTTCACTCCACTACACTACTTTTGAACACCTAATAATAAACTCTGGCCCTTGAGTCTATCAGTTGATTCTCTCTAATCCATGCTAATATTATATAATAATCAAAATTTCAACAAGAGAGATCCATTAACAAGTAGAACTGAACCTCTGCTATTCTATCATCATCATCACCACCACCATATTTATCGTGTACACAAACAAGTTGCAGCAGCCATTGACAAATCCCAGCACGGTTCATGGGCAACAAAGAAATCTGCTATAATAAACAGCAACCCTGATATTGCAGTTCTATTGTTAGTAAGACAAACCTTATGGAGAAATAATAAGATTTAAGGGAAGAGAGTCATGCAAACATACACAGGCACTAAAAATCTCTTGGTACACAGAGTATCATTCAGGGAAAATAAGATAACAATAACAAACAACTAATCAAATCACTCTTAAAATTGACATCACTAAATTGTTCCTTTGCAGAGAAAACATAAAAAAGGTTTCAAAGCAAAACGATGATAGAAGTACAGAGAATTCTAACTATAAAATCACAACAAGATCACAATGTATCATCAGATGATGATGAACTCCTCAAACAAAAAAAACAAAAAATGTGAATTGAAACCAGGTAGAATACTAAATTCTGCAGCTTATAGGCTCAGCAGTTCAAACGAATAATGTGACAATCATCAGGCAGATTACTAGAATAGAAATAAAAAACTCTCCGTTGATGCAAACCCTTATTTAATTTAAAAAAAAGTCGACGTGCAAACTTTGAAATAGGGAAAAAAAATATCAATTAATTAATCTTGATCTCTGAGGAGTCTCATGTCACATCAATGCAGTATAAAACTCATTCATCCCTTTCACTCCAACACAAATACAACTTGGAAAAGTGTTTATCCTATTAAATAACACAATCATACTCTCTCTCTCTCTCTTTCCCTTTATCTATCTTTTTCTCTCTCTTAAGAGGAGACAACTTTACATCATAAAGGATACACACTTTACCCATCTTTAAAAGCAACAACGATCAAACAATTGAATCAGGAAATGATCAAAACCTCACCAGAAACACAGTATTCCAAACAACAAACACTCCCAGCTTCACCAGGCCAAGTAAACACAAAAACAAAAACACAAAGTTCACAGAAAATGAGAACTCCAACCAATCAAAACCATACACCCCCACAGTATAGAAAAATAATCCAAAAACCATTAATGTAAAAAGAATCACAACAACAGAAGGGCTTGGAAACAGAAACAGCAATTATTAATTAACACCTACCCACATGAAACATTTTTATTTATTTGTTCAGGATCACCCACCCATCATGCTAAGATATAATTTTTTTCACAGAAAAAGGAAAATGAGAGCAAAATGAAGATGCCAAGATAGCCAAAAATCAAAACAAACGAAAAAGCAATAAAAACCATACACAATAAAGAGAGAGCGAGAGAGAAAAATGAAGATATAATGAGAAATAAATGCTTAATTAAACTCACATACACATAACGCATAGCCTTTGTTGAGAATTAAAGTATGTTCTCTCTTTATTTGAGCGTGAAGTTGAGAAGTTAATATGCTTGATTTCTGTTACCGAAACTGAGAATATACCCTTAGAACAATGGCATAACATACAGGAAAGAGAGAGAAACAACGTAAGGGTAGTTTCGTAATTTTGTGAATGTTTTATTTGGACCAAAACGCCACTGACTCGGAGGAGATTGGCGAAAGCGTAAACGACAGCGTCTGAGTTGTCGCTTCGGCAAAGCTCTGCGTGATCCTACGCAATACAGGGGTGTCTTTCCGAATGACACGTGGCAGATGACGAGGGTGATACGTGTTGTAAAGATTGAGGACCCGATATTGAAATACACTTTTCTTTATTAAAAAATAAGAAAATAAATAAAAATACTTTTCTTCGGTTGTTTTTTTGATACACTTTTTTATTTCCAACAAAAAAAAGATACACTTTCAGCATTCGGTGGATGCCATTGGCCATTGCCAACTCTCTAACACCTTCAAAAAGCATGGCTTTGACGTCACTGAAAGCAAATTTTCTGATCTTGATAATAAAGAATTAATATTCATGACGTGTTTGGTTGCATGATGGAGTTATTTCGTTAGGCGGTAAAATATTTTCTCAACGAGAAAATATTTCTCATAGTGACTCATAATATAAGTGAGGCTCACAAAATAGTGAAGAGAGAAAAAATTTCAAGGTAGAATCCACTTGTATTATAAGTCACTAACATGAGAAAATTTTTTTCCTTTAAAAGCAGAAAATGTTTTCCCTATATATATAGAGTTTATCATCTATCATTTAACATGATCACACAAACTTTCCTACACTCGCAACATTTTGTGGGGCCCACACCAAAAAAAAAACTCTGGCACGCAAAACGAATCTCTATAACATAACACAATCACTTTTCCTAACTCTTATAAAACCCATATATATATATATGGGTTTATCATCTATCATTTAACATGATCACAAAAAAATTTCTACACTCACAACATTTTGTGGGGCCCGCAGGATAAAAAACTCTGGCACGCAAAACGAATTTCTATAACATAACACAATCACTTTTCCTACAACATAACTCTTATAAAACCCTATATGTAAAGATTCATTTTTTCTACAATACATATAGATAACTTATCTACACTATTATCCAATGGCTAATTGCATTGAATTACGATAAGCATGCAATTTGGTTCTTTTTCAGTACTAAAGAATTAATGAACAATTAATTCTAGTGGCAATGTAATAAATATTATTAAGAGTAAATATCATTTTTCTAGTCCCTAGCAATATTCACGAACCTCTTATTGGTCCTTAACAATAAAAAAGGGACATAGTGGTTCCTTAAATTACAAAAAATAAATCACGTTAATCCTTCTGTTAAATCTTAACCAACAGCACAAATAATACGATGACATGTTAACAAACCGGGTATACACGAGCGTTACAACTGGCGTGATGGGCAACTGGAGGATGGGAGACCGGAAGAAGGAAGATCGGTCTACATGCGACTGGACTGCAACTATAGGTTGGTTTCTTTGGTCGGTGAGTGGTCGGCGAGAAGAGGAGCACGCCTTGACGGTGAGCGGGAGTGAGAGAGACTGGTCGGTTTTTTGGGCGATCTACGTTTGGTGGTGAGGCTGAGATCGTTCTGCGATAGCTCGTGCTAGGCCAACAAAATGCTCTCTTGGCTATTGTAAAGTGTGGCGTTGAGCTTGAACAGGTGACATGATTTTCATGCGAAGTACATTTTTCTAGTTGGTCGTCGTAGTTCAAAGAAAGGCCATGACTCTGGCTTGGACATAGTCGATGCTTGCACACATATAATCTTAGGAGCGAAGGTGGGTGTCCGCCAAGTGTAACCAACCGACTGCTGTGAAATGTTGGGGGGTTTAGTGTAAGAACTCGCACCGCTAATTAAGGTAATTAATTAAAAAAATATGAGAATTAGGAAATAATTTCATAATTGACCCTAATAATTATAATGAGGCTCTAATAATTATAGTAAGTGAGTAATAATGCTGAAAGTCAATTTTCGGACGAAAAGTGCAGATACTGGTTCTGCTACCCTGTATAAATGCGTATCGGTGAAGTATCCCGTAAAATTATAATAATTATATGATAGTTACTAGAATAATATGTACGACTTGTAAAACGAGTCTCAAGTCAAAATAATGAGAACTGGTGCCAGAACTGATACTGGCTATGGAAAAGCGCGTACCGGAAAGGTTCTCCAAAAAATAAAATAAAAATATGATAAGTCTTAGAAAAATGAGTAGGTTAAGATTTCAAAGTTTGGGATTAAAATGCTAAACGTAGCAATTAACGACAATACTGTGCGTTATAACTTAAATCACTATATATACATTAGTTGCACAAAAACCTAGGCCACATTTGGTTGCTACGTGAGACTTGGAGGCTGACTACCTTCAGCCTTTGCTCTTTCTTCATGAACTTGAGCTCCATGCACCTTTGTGGGTCAAGAAATCATCTTTTCCCTTTGCTTTCTTCACATTAAACCTTGCAAACACCTAGTGATTGGTTGTGAGAAGAGTGAGGAGCCTTGTAGTGGTGTGTAGCTTCTGTTTGAGAGTGTTTTGGTGGGCTGACTTGCTAGTTGGGTTGAGGGAACCTTGGAGTTGGTTTTTTTGAGTTTCAAGGTGTGAAGTGAACTTTGTGGAGAAAGAACCAAACTTGGTTGGTCCATTTTCGTTTCTGTACAAGTCAGAACTTGAGGAGTTGTTTAGTGAGCTCCATGAGCCATTCTTGCTGAGTTTGAGCCTTGGAGTAAGTTGTCCAACCATGATCATGTGTTTTAATGCTTTAAAGATAGTATCATGGCATGTTAATGAGATAAACAAGTAACCAACGGGTTAGATAACATAAATGAGTTTAAAGATGCATGTTTTAACGTTGAAATGGATTAAAAATGGAACCTTGGAAGGATATCTTCGCGAAATGCAGAAAATGCATTATGTAGCGAAATATCCGGATATGATATCCAGATATGGATATCCGGATATGGGGTCTGGATATCTGGATATGGATATCCGGATATGCCCCCGACATATACCCGGATATTCTGGGATTTCGATGAATAGTAAGATACTGTTCATACAGAGGGCTTGTATGGGTTTGTGGACCCTAGATTGATGAAGTAGTACTTCTGGAATTAATTATCTAAGTCAGAACCTAAGTGGTTAAGGGCTTGTGGCTTTGTGTTAAGCCTTAAGACATAAACCGTAAAAGGAAAACGTAGTCTTTGTGTTTATACGTATGAGCTTTGGTTATTGAAACGATTGCTTGTCCAAAATAGATTATGATTCTGTTGTGTGTTGGACTTGAGCTGTGTGGACTCTTGGCATGGGATTGTGAGCTTGCAAGGTAAGCTTTCGTGTCCTCGGCTTTGCCATTGTTTGATTCCACCATGTCCCATGGGGGGATGGTTTATATGCATGCTGTGTTTACATGCTTTTATATTTGAAAATGTTGTTGAGCTGATATATGCAATGTGCCTTTATGATATGCTTGTGGTGTTCCACCTATACGGTAAGCCTGAGTATGTGGTACATACAAGATGGTGAGGCTGTGGGTGAGGTGCAAGCGTTTTTCCTTGTACTAACTGTAGGTAATAGACGTATTCCTGCATTTCTCTAGCCAGTAGAATAGTGATAACACACATGGCATGAATATCTGTTGCACTGCATAGTTTTGGAACTTATATTGGAAATTACTGCTTTTGAACTTATATTGCACATGTAAGTGAGTTTAGGGTGGAAGATCCTTGATGACCCCTTGCCTTACTGAGATTTCTTGTTTAGAGATCTCATCCCACGTTTGGGGATGCTTATTTCAGGTTCAGATAACCCAGGGGTTGAGACCTCGGGTGGCAGGAGGCCAGAGCTTAGTTGATACATGTTTTATGCTGATTACGCTAATATGCTGTTATGAGTGGAGGTTGGATCCTGTTTACTGTTTTATGCTTTTAGCTTCAGTTATTATTATGTAGTTGTCTGTTGAGACTTAATAGGCATTGTTGCCTTATTTGGTGAGCATGGGGATTGGCCATGTCGCATTGGCTTGATTTTATGTTTTTAGTTATAAGTTGTAATAATGTATTAGGATTATTTTCCGGGCTATGTGTTGTAATCTCGTGACTTAGATACTCACTTTATTTATGTAATGAGGTATTTCAGTTAGCTGTCTTGCAATTTACGTACAGGCGATGTTTTATGATAATGGATTAAGTAATCAACTTGGCTAAGTATTAATGACGTCATAATTGAATTTAAAAAAAGTTATTCCGCATTTTAATTAAGCGTGGCTTAATACGATAGTATGTTAACAAACTGGGTTAACACAGGGTGTTACTTTTTATGGTATCAGAGCACTTTCTAGGGAAAAGCCTGTATGTATTGCAATAACTTAGGATGCTTTGTTTGTGTCTATCTTGTGTTCTCTCTGATTGTTGTGTATTATGATAATGCATATGTGACCATATTGCGTGGGCCTGATCAACTCATTCTTTGTATAAATTGTGTAGAGTCATGGTACAGCCAAGGAGGAACCAAGGTACTAGTGAGGATCAACCGGATCTTGTCCTGGCTGCATTGGCTGAGATGTAGGTGGCTCGACTAGCCGACCAGGAGGCCATGCGATTGGCAAACCAGACTATGTTGGACGTCGTCAGAGAGGCAAACAAGAAAGCCACAAAGGACGTATTGGAGGCCAACCATTTGGCGAACATGACTATGATAAGGGTCATGTTGGAGGAGATGAGGGTTGATCCTGCTGTTGGCCAGTGTCCTCCGCCACCGCCACCGCCACCACCGCCTCCACCTCCACTTAGTCTTCAAGATGAACCAGAGTCAGATGGGTGAGGGTAGTCACCATACGGGGGTCATGCAGACCGTCCCTGTATTTGTTGAGGATCGTGACGAGATCGACCACCGGCTGAATGCTTTCCGTAAGCATAAGCCACCTTCTTTTGATGGGTCTTATGATCCTATTGCGGCGGCGAGATGGCTTCAGGTGCTGGACAAGATTTTTCGGGTCTTACAGTGTACTGATCCGCAGAAGTTGATGTTCGCTACCTATATGCTGGAGGGCGATGCCCATGAGTGGTGGGCGAACACCTCTCACGCTTTTGAGATGCAGGGCCATAGGATGACGTGGCCATTCTTTGAGGACTATCTTCTTGGCAGCGAAGTTCCGTAGGAGACTTATTGATGAGATTGCTGATCACCTCGCTGGTTCTGCTTCGAGAGACTTCGGGACACTTGTGCAGCAGTGTCGGGACATCGAGAATTTTTGCAGTGTGAGAAAGGCCAAGAGGGCCAAGGTTGCTGATACCAGAGTTGTTGGTAGTTCCACTTCTTGGAGGGACAGGAAGTTTGGGAACAAAGGAAAGTATAAACAGTTGGCGGCTAGGAAAGCGCCGAATCAGTTCAAGAGGACTACGACTCCGGGGAGTACAGCTAGAACTCCTGCTCCCAGATGCTCGAGATGCAGGAAGACTCACTTTGGGCCATGTGCTAAGAGCCAGCTGATCTGTTTCCATTGTGGCAAGGAGGGCCACTATTCCAGAGATTGTCCTTCTTCTACGGGGAGAGCTGCTGCAGTCCAAGCAGTTCCGCTTCAGATAGTCCCCCTTCCACCGACAGTTGCACCTACAGTACAACCTACCACTGGTCGTGTGTATACACTGGACCGCCAGCAGTCGGACAGAGCTCCGAACCTTGTTAGAGGTACCGTTACTATTGGTGGTTCTGCTCTACGGTAGATCTGATAGGATTGTGATGTGCCTCTGGCAAGTGTAGTTTTCTGTGTTAAAATTGATAAGAATTGATGCATAAAAGAGAAACTTATATATATATATATAATTGCTAATTATATTGATTCTTTATTTTCAATTATACTTCTCACCTATTGTTTGTATTTATACAGGTAAAAGGAGTGAAAACTATAAATTATTAAAGGGTGTTGATGCAAGTCCATAATCCCAGAAGCATGGCGCAGACCCGCGCCAATTTATGAACTTTACAGCGAAGTCAGTAAAGTGGCGCTAAGTCGCACCAAAGTGGCGCCACTTAGCACCAAACCAAGATAAAAATTTGTGCAGATTCATGGCGCTAATTGGCGCCCAAAGTGAAGAAGAATAGCGCCAATGAGCGCCCCAAAGAAGGAGGAATGGCGCCAAGTAGCGCCACAATGGCGCTTACTGGCGCCGTTCTACGAACTTTCAGTACCGGCTTTTGCAATCAGGCAATAGCACCGCGCTGACTAGCGCCACACCGGCGCCAACTGTCGCCGGTTTGCGGGAAATAAGTACCGTGTTTCGGAAGGGCAGTTTTGGAAAGAAAGAAATATATTATAAATAGTCCCTTTTACAGAATTAGGGCATTGAGAGGCAGATCTGAAAACTTGGAGAGAAGAAAGGAGACAGCTATTGTTCTTTGCGTTCTTCGTTCTTCATCTCCTTCTTTGTATTTTCTTTATCTTTCATTTTAGTTTATGTTGAATTTTAGATCAGCGATCATGATGTTGATTGGCTAGATCTCTTTATTGTAGTCAGGGTCACGATCCATATGTGAACCCTTGATACGAAGGATTGGTTTATGGTTTTTGATTTATATAATTATCTTTATCATTACTCTGCGCGAATTTGATATCTTCTTTATTAGAATTGATCAATCTGATAGTTGGGGATATTCTGAGGATCAAAACCCTAGATAGGAATATTGGGGTTTTGATCTCGAAAGGGGGTAAGATAACGATCTGTATGCGTGCTAGGAATAGACGTTTATCTGATTGCAGATGCTTAAATTATCGCGTCCATTGCTTGATCCCATGAGAAACATTGCAAGGAATTGGGGTTCCTCATGGGATTAAAGGGTTAACCCTGCATGGAATTGAGGGTTAACTATTAAATCTTTTTTAGATGATAATTTATTTGAGTGATTGTATGGATGATTATTGTAAATCAATCCGGAGTATAAAGCGGGGATCATTTGGTGAATGAATTATGGCTACAATGTTTTTCTTATCCTTTTTACAAATCACTTCTCATTTTTATTTTTTTATTTCTCAAAACAAAAATACAAAAATAAATCTTTTATTTTCAGATCTCAATTTCCATCAAATTGGCAACATTTGTCACAAACCCTATTTGAATTCTTCCATTCTTTAAGAAAAAGTTTAATTGATATTAGATCCCAATCCCTATGGAGACGAACTTTACTTATCATTTTATTACTTGTGCGATCGGTATACTTGCTGAAGAGCATCAAGTTTTTGGCGCCGTTGTCGGGGATTGACGTTTCTGATATCATGTAATCTTGATCTTTAGGATTGGATTTGTGAATATTTGTGAATATTTTTTATTATATAATTTTATTTTATATTTTATTGTTATTTTTATTTGAATAGTGCTACTGATCTCTTTTCTGAGTTGTATGCGAGGTACACTCCCAAAATTTTGACTTAATTTGGAGATCACTAGAGCAGAAAAGAGGAACATAAAACTTGCTCGGAAGAAGCTTGCATTCAACGAGTTAGGAATTCTGTTTGAAGAAGCACAAACAATGGCTGGAAACAATGATGAAGTGGACAATCTGCTCATGGATACCATTTTTACGCCATCGTTTAACAGACCAAATTCAAGCATTGTTCATCTAGAAGTGGGAAACAATCATTGGGAGCTCAAGTCTGCCAATATTCAGTTGGTAGAGCGAGCTCATTTTGGTGGAGAGGCTGATGAGGACCCTCACAGGTTCATCGACAGATTTCTGATGATCTGTGACTCCACTAAACACCCTCAGGTGTCCAATGATGCAGTCAGACTGAGACTGTTTCCCTTTGCTCTTAAAGGGAAAGCCTTGAATTGGTTGGAAAGGCAACCAGCAAGAAGTATTCTATCATTGGAGAGTCTATCAAACAAGTTCTTTGCTGAGTTCTTTTCCATGGAAAGATTTAACCAGATGGTGAATGATATCACCAATTTCACTCAGGCTAAGGGTGAAACTATGTGTGCAGCCTGGAACTGGTTTAAAGATCTAATGAAGAGATGTCCTCATTACCCCATGACTAATGGTGATCAGGTCCGGATTTTTTTCAATGGGTGTAAACCTGAAGTTCGGATGGTGCTGAATGGTGCAGCAGGTGGTAGCATGAAATCATTGAGAGCAAATGAGACTCTTGAGTTCATAGAAAGAATGGCTGCCAATGAAAATGAAGATTTGACAGCCAAGCCTAAGAGGGGTATTCTGCACCTAGATAACAATGATGTGGTTCTGGTTGAGAATAAGTTATTATCACAACAATTAGCAAATCTTGCCTCAAGGTTAGATAAGATGCAACTCTCTACTTTCCAAGCCACAGCTATGGTTTGTGAATACTGGAAGGGTGAGCATGAATCCAATGAATTCTCATCTTTATTATCTTCTGACTCTCCTCAACAAGTGCAGGTGAATGGCGTATGGTACGAGCAAAGGTCTCCACCACTAAACGAGGAACCAGAATTTCCATTCTGGAAGTAGCAATTTTCAGAGGAGAGGTCAAGGCACAGGCCTTGATTATAATTCCAATAACTACTTGCAGCCTCCACAAGTCCAAGCTAAGGAATCTTCTGATTTGGAGAGGTTAGTTGGACAAATGGCTCAACACTCCAATGCCTTCATGGAAGAGACTAGCGTCAATACTAAAAACATGAGTGCTTCTATCAGGAATTTGGAAAATCAAATTGGCCAGCTGGCTAAGCAAGTTGCTGATAGAACTCCAGGCACCTCCTCTAGTAACACAGTTACAAGTCCTAAGGAGGATTGTATGTTTGTCACAACTAGAAGTGGTAAGGTGGTAGCAGCTCCAAAAAAGCAAAGCACAAATGTGAAAGCTAATGAAAAGCTTAAGGAGGTTGAGGAGCCAGAAAAAGAAGAGGGGATTCCTTCTGATGTTAAGACACCTCTTCAGAAAGGTGAAGAAAAAGAGCCCCCTATTATTGCTGAAAAGAAGAAGTTTGAGCTTAATCCTGAATATGTGCGAGCCATGGCACCTTATCCTGAAAGATTCAAGAAGGATGCTCAGAAGCAACAATATGGCAGATTCCTTGATATCTTCAAGAAGTTGCATATAAATATCCCTTTTGCTGAAGCCTTGGCTGGCATACCTAATTATTCCAAGTTCATAAAGGACCTCTTGTCAAGAAAGCACAAGTTGCAGGAATGTCAAACTGTTTCACTTACTGAAGAGTGCAGTGTTATTATTACGAAGAAGTTCCCTCCTACGCGTCATGATCCAGGGAGCTTTAATATTCCTATTGAAATTGGGAACACAAAAATTGGTAGAGCTTTGTGTGATCTTGGGGAAAATATAAATCTAATGCCCTTGTCTATTTGTAAATCTTTGGGGGTTACTGAATTGAAGCCCACTTTGGCATCTCTTCAACTTGCTGATAAGTCTGTAAGGAAGCCTAGTGGAATAATAGAAGATGTTCTTGTGAAGGTGGACAAGTTCATCTTCCCTGCTGAATTTATGGTATTGGACATGGAAGGGGGAGCTGAGATGCCTTTTTTGCTGGGTAGACCTTTCTTAGCTACATCTCGTGCACTCATTGATGTTGAAAGTGGGAAGCTCGAGCTAAGAATGAATGATGAAACTATTACTATCCATGTCTTTTATTCTTTAAAACAGTCTTCTCACAAAGACGATTGTTTTAGTCTTGAAGTTGTAAAGGAAGAACAAGATGTAGCAGTTGAGGTTCCTAAAAATCTAAAAGAAGATGGAACCCCAAAAGTGGAAGTGAAGGATCTTCCTCAAAAGTTAAAAGATGATGTCAAAGAGGTAAGGACGCTTCAAAGGAGGCGTAATTCTACAAAGAAGAAGGCAAGGAGAAAGGAAGTAGTGAAGTTCTTTGATACGAGTTGGAAGAGATACCGGGAGCTGAAATTTGACAAGAGACTCCGAGACTCTATCTCTCGGAAAAATCAAAACTTCAAAGAGTTCTTAACTTGGATCCATGGTTTGGACCAAATCTGGGAATGGTGGTCCCATACACAAAGGCACCCAGTACCACCAGATCCTCCTTTTGCTGAGTCATCCCACACTGCTGAGGGGGATGACATGGAGGGCTGATTATATCTCCTTGCTGACGGAGATCTTGTATATTAGTTTTTTTTTCTGTTTCGTATTTTTAGTTACTTTGTGTTGGTATATTTCTCTCTGATGTTTTAATGAGTGCATTATAGTTTCTTCTATATGCCATTATTTGTTCCATTGTGCAGGTTTTTCTTCCTTCTTGTGGTTTAGTTATTGCTGAGGACAGCAATGCTCTAAATCTGGGAATGGTAGGCTTGCACCTTAGAACTGCAATTCTTCTATCAGGGGAGATATTCTAACTCTTTTAATTTTCTTAGTTATTTTTATAGTTTTGTGTGTTATATTGAAAAAATGTGTTTTGAGCAAATCCCAGGTTTAAATGTGCTCATCTTGTTAATGTACATGATTGGATTTTAGGAAATATATAATATGACAATCTGACATAGCATTGCATAGGCATAATTGGTTTGCATGATTGCTCGTTTGTCTGAATTAATATTGTGAATTCTGATAATGTCTGAGGTTAATTTTCTTGAGTCTGCATTGATACCATAGTTGTGAGGGTTGAGCCTAAACACTGAAATTTTTTGTTGAGGGGCCTCACTATTGTAATACTCTAGAACTTGATTTGTTTCTCTATTATGCATGCATTGATTGATATGATAAAGGCATTTTATTCTTATTTGCTATTGGCCAAAATAACCCACCTGTATGAAATTTTCCCTTGCTAGTCCTTTGAGCTTGAGCTTAATTCTTGATAAATGACCTGTGGACTGACTGATGGCTTAGCCAATATCCATATGACTTATCTTGGTTGAGATTGAATCACTGAATGTGTTGAAAATAAAGTAAAGAAATTGAGGTAAGCTCCACAAAGGTCAGGGAATTAAGGGATGAAAAAAAAATTCATTTATACCCTTATAAAAAAGAGAGAGAAGAAAAGGGCAAAATGAGAAAAAGAAAAGAAAGCAAGAAAAAGGAAAAGAGTAAAAGGTGGCTGGAAGGAATTAATTCCCGAAATTCTGTGGGAATGTTAGTGGAGCAAAATCATTGAGTTGATTATGTTAAAGTGAAATAAATTTAGTTTTTCAATCTCATTGTTGTTTGAACTACTTTCCATATTTTCCTACCTGTTACCCCGACCAAGTTACAACCTGTGAAGTCCTTTTGATCAATTGATGCATGTGTTTAATTCTTCATTTTTAAGAATTCTTGAGAATATGATCAAGCCTATGGTAGTGTTATAGCTTTGAGTAATTGAGTGCTCATGATACCCTTAAACACTGAGTGTGAGTGAACATTATTTATCTATGTGAGGGGTAATCAATGTAGACCTGTAGCTTTAAGAGGCTGATGAAATGATTGAAAGCTTATGATATTGAGTCAAGCATGCATGGCATATTGTGTCTGAGAGTGTCTATGGAATGTTATGTTGGATTGATTGAATATTTCCTGGATTGAGTTTTGTACATTGCTGGGGACAACAACGTTTAAATCTGGGAATGGTTTGATGTGAATCTGGCAAGTGTAGTTTTCTGTGTTAAAATTGATAAGAATTGATGCATAAAAGAGCAACTTATATATATATATATATAATTGCTAATTATATTGATTCTTTATTTTCAATTATACTCCTCACCTATTGGTTGTATTTATACAGATAAAAGGAGTGAAAACTACAAATTATTAAAGGGTGTTGATGCAAGTCCATAATCCCATAAGTATGGCGCGGACCGACACCACACTGGCGCGAACCCACGCCAATTTACAAACTTTGCAGCGAAGTAAGTAAAGTGGCGCTAAGTAGCACCAAAGTGGCGCCACTTAGCGCCAAACCAAGATAAAAATTTGTGCAGATTCATGGCGCTAATTGGCGCCCAAAGTGAAGAAGAGTGGCGCCAATCAGCTCCCCAAAGAAGGAGGAATGGCACCAAGTAGCGCCACAATGGCGCTTACTGGCGCCGTGTTACGAACTTTCAGTACCGGCTTTTGCAATCAGGCAGTAGCACAGCGCTGACTAGCGCCACACCGGCGACAACTGGCGCCGGTTTGCGAGAAAGAAGTACCGTGTTTTGGAAGAGCATTTTTGGAAAGAAAGAAATATATTATAAATAGTCCCTTTTACATAATTAGGGCATTGGGAGGCAGATCCGAAAACTTGGAGAGAAGAAAGGAGGCAGCTGTGGTTCTTTGCGTTCTTCATTCTTCATCTCCTTCTTTGTATTTTCTTTATCTTTCATTTTAGTTTATGTTGAATTTTAGATCAGCGATCATGATGTTGATTGGCTAGATCTCTTTATTGTAGTCAGGGTCACGATCCATATGTGAACCCTTGATACGAAGGATTGGTTTATGGTTTTTGATTTATATAATTATCTTTATCATTACTCTGCGCGAATTTGATATCTTCTTTATTAGAATTGATCAATCTGATAGTTGGGGATATTCTGAGGATAAAAACCCTAGATAGGAATATTGGGGTTTTGATCTCGAAATGGGGTAAGATAACGATCTGTATGCATGCTAGGAATAGACGTTTATCTGATTGCAGATGCTTAAATTATCGCGTCCATTGCTTGATCCCATGAGCAACATTGCAAGGAATTGGGGTTCCTCATGGGATTAAAGGGTTAACCCTGCAAGGAATTGAGGGTTAACTATTAAATCTTTTTTAGATGATGATTTATTTGAGTGATTGTATGGATGATTATTGTAAATCAATCCGGAGTATAAAGCGGAGATCATTTGGTGAATGAATCATGGCTACAATGTTTTTCTTATCCTTTTTACAAATCACTTCTCATTTTTATTGTTTTGTTTCTCAAAACAAAAATACAAAAATAAATCTTTTATTTTCAGATCTCAATTTCCATCAAATTGACAACATTTGTCACAAACCCTATTTGAATTCTTCCATTCTTTAAGAAAAAATTTAATTGATATTAGATCCCAATCCCTGTGGAGACGAACTTTACTTTTCATTTTATTACTTGTGCGATCGGTATACTTGCCGGAGAGCATTAGATTGCCGATAGCCAACTTGGAGATTATTCTGGGCATGGATTGGTTGTCCAGGAATTGTGCATTGATTGATTGTTGTGCCAAGAGAGTGGTGATGTCTCGGAGTGGGTTCCCAGCCAGTTCCTCGCCGTTCATTTCAGTCTTGCAGGCTAGGAGGGCCTTGAGAGCAGGGGCATTTGGCTATGTGATGTTGGGAGGTTTGGTGAGTGGGACACAGGAGGATCTCACTGGAATTCTTGTGGTGAGGGAATTCCTCGAGGTATTTCCCGAGGAGATTCCTGAGTTTCCACCGCAGAGGGAGATAGAGTTCTTCATTGACTTGTTGCCTGGTGTGGGGCCCATTTCATTAGCTCCATATCGGATGTCGCCACCGGAGTTGGCTGAGCTTAATAAGCACATTGAGGATTTTTCGGCGAAAGACTTCATTCGGTCGAGTGTGTCTCCTTGGGGAGCCCCGGTCATATTTGTTAAGAAGAAAGATGGGACAATGCGATTGTGCATCGACTACAGGCAGTTGAACAAGGTGACGATCAAGAACAAGTATCCCCTTCCACGCATTGATGATTTGTTGGATCAGCTTAGAGGTGCTTGCGTGTATTCCAAGATTGATCTTCGGTCCGGATACCATCAGATTCGGGTAAAGTCGGAGGATGTCTCAAAGACCACGTTTCGTTCGAGGTACGGTCATTATGAGTATTTGGTGATCCCGTTTGGACTCACCAATGCACCCGCAGTGTTCATGGACTACATGAACAGGATTATCCAGCCGTACCTGGATCAGTTTGTGATCGTCTTCATTGACGACATCTTGATTTACTCCAAGACTGAGGAGGAGCATGCTGAGCACTTGAAGATTGTTTTGCAAGTGCTAAAAGAGAAAAAGCTATATCCAAAGACGTCGAAATGTGATTTTTGGCTCAAGTCGGTAAAATTTCTGGGACATGTGATTTCTGCTGATGGAGTTGCAGTTGATCCTAATAAGATTGAGGCCGTGATGGATTGGGAGAGGCCCAAAACGATTACAGAGGTGAGGAGCTTCTTAGGTTTGGCTGGGTACTATAGGAGGTTCATTGGGAGATTCTCCAAGATGGTGTTACCGCTGACTCGCCTTACCCGAAAGGAGACTCCGTTTGTGTGGACACATGAATGTGAGGAGTGCTTCCAGGAGTTGAAGGAGAGATTGACTACTGCACCTGTGTTGGTCCTTCCTAATCCTGCGGATCAGTTTGAGTTATATTGTGATGCCTCTGGGAAGGGGCTAGGCTGCATGTTTATGCAGAAGAGTAAAGTTGTTGCTTATGCTTCGAGGTAGTTGAACCTCATGAGGAGAACTACCCGACTCACGACTTGGAGTTGGCAGCTATTGTGTTTGCTTTCAAGATTTGGAGGCATTACTTGTATGGCATGAAGTTTGCCATGTTCAGCGACCATAAGAGCTTGAAGTATCTGTTTAACCAGAAGGAGCTGAACATGAGACAGAGGAGATGACGGAGTTCTTGGAGGATTACGACTTTGAGTTGAGGTACCATCCTGGCAAGGCCAATGTGGTAGCTGATGCTTTGAGCCGGAAATCCGTGAGCCTATCCAGTTTGATGATGGGTGATCTGGATGTGATCGAGAAGTTTCGTGACCTGACAGTGACTTCCTTGTTTGGCGGAGCACTTCTCGAGATGGAAACAGCATAAGTGATTAATGAGCTGATGGAGAAGATTAAAGAGGCGCAAGTGCAAAGAGAGTGCCTGGATTATGTGAAGAACCAGGACGGTGTGTCTTGGAATGAGGATGGATTGTTGTTATTTCAGAAGAGGATTGTCGTTCCTCGAGGTCCGTTGACCGAAGAGGTTATGGCAGAAGCCCATAAGGACCAGTTTACTATCCACCCTGGTGCTACAAAAATGTACCAGGACTTGAAGAGAAATTTTTGGTGGCCGGGCATGAAGAAAGACATAGCGGTCTACGTGTCCAAATGTTTGGTATGCCAGAAGGTGAAGATAGAGCACCAGAAACCGTCTGGTAAGCTTCCACCTCTTGAGATACCACAGTGGAAGTGAGAGAGCATTTCCATGGACTTCGTGGTGGGATTGCCGAAGACTCAGGCGGGTCGTGACTCTATCTGGGTCATTGTGGACAGACTGACGAAGTCTGCCCATTTTCTTCCAGTGAAGGTGAGCTTCACTATAGAGCAGTTGGCCAAGCTTTATGTCCGCGAGATCATGAGGCTTCACGGGGTGCCCGAGAGTATCATCTGTGATAGGGACCCGAAGTTCACATCTCGGTTATGGGAGGCGCTGCAGGAGGCTTTTGGTACGTAGTTAAGATTGAGTACCGCCTATCACCCTCAGAATGACGGACAAACTGAGCAGACCATCCAGACCTTGGAGGAAATGTTGAGGGCTTGCACGTTGGGGCATGGTTCAGCATGGGATAGGTACCTTCCGTTGGTGGAATTTTCATCCAACAACAGTTTTCATGCTAGCCTGGGCATAGCGCCCTACGAAGCACTGTATGGTAGGAGGTGTTGGACTCCTACCTGTTGGTCTGAGGTTGGAGACAAGGAGCTTTTTGGCTTGGACTTTGTCCAAGATACTACCCAGCAGATCCAGATGATCAGAGAAAAGTTGAAGCAGGCGCAGAATCGCCGGAAGAGCTACTATGATGTCAAGCATCGTCCACTGGAGTTCAGTGAGGGTGAGCACGTGTTTGTGAAACTTTCACCTGTCACCGGTGATGGTCAGGCCTTGGGAGTGAGGAAGCTGAGCCCGCGGTTTATTGAGCCATGCCAGATTCTTGGTAGAGTAGGACTAGTTGCCTACCGGCTTGCCTTGCCTCCGAACTTGGCTAACATCCACGACGTGTTTCACGTGTCTCAGCTTCGGAAGTACATAGCGGATCCTTCACACGTGGTCCAACCGGATGATGTGGAGGTTCGGGAGAACCTAAAGACTCTCGTCGGACCACTTAAGATTCTCGATCGAGGCGAGAAGCAGCTAAGGATCAAGACCATTCCGATGGTCAAAGTGCAGTGGACTGGACGTACTCCTGATTAGTGCACTTGGGAGAGAGAAGATGAGCATCTCCAGCAGTACCCCGACTTTCGAGACAGGTATGTTTCTGATTTTGAGGACAAAATCCTTAAAAAGGTGGGGTGAATGTAAGAACCCGCACCGCTAATTAAGGTAATTAATTAAATAAATATGAGAATCAGGAAATAATTCCATAATTGACCCTAATAATTATTATGAGGCTCTAATAATTATAGTAAGTGAGTAATAATGCTGAAAGTCACCTTTCGGACGAAAAGCGCAGATACCGGTTCTGCTACCCGCTATAAATGCGTATTGGTGAAGTATCCCGAAAAATTATAATAAGTACATGATAATTACTAGAATAATATGCTGGAATTGTAAAATGAGTCTCAAGTCAAAATAATGAGAACTGGTGCCAGAACTGATATTGGCTATAGAAAAGTGCGTACCGGAAAGATGCTCCGAAAAATAAAATAAAAATATGATAAATCTTAGAAAAATGAGTAGGTTAAGATTTCAAAGTTTGGGATTAAAATGCTAAGTGTAGCAATTAACGTTAATACTGTGCGTTATAACTTAAATCACTATATATACATTAGTTGCACAAAAACCTAGGCCACATTTGGCTGCTACGTGAGAATTGGAGGCTGACGACCTTCAGCCTTTGCTCTTCCTTCATGAACTTGAGCTCCATGCACCTTTGTGGGTCAAGAAATCATCTTTTCCCTTTGCTTTCTTCACACTAAACCTTGTAAACACCTAGTGATTGGTTGTGAGAAGAGTGGGGAGTCATGTAGTGGTGTGTAGCTTCTATTTGAGAGTGTTTTGGTGGTGTAACGACCCGAAATTTAAAAATTTAAAACAATGAAGTCGCCACCAATTTTATTTACTTTGGAAAAAATTGGAAAACCCTTTATTGCAAACTGGTCTTTAAAGTTTTAGATCAAAGGTTCGGGAGTCTAATTATGCGCGGGGAAGGGTGGAAACTTAATCCCACTGCATCCCTGACACATCCGTTTTAAAAACGGTTACCTTAAATTAATCGTGCGAATTGTTAATAGCTTTTAAAGATATTTGTTTTATCCCTTAAAAAATAAATGTGATTAATCAAGAAGAATAAAGACTAAAATATTAAAATTTTATTTTTACTTGACGGAAAGAGTTCCTCTCCGACGTATCCTCCGGTGCAGTGAAGAATTCAAAGCTACGTCGTTCTTTTTGTTTGCGTACTAATTATTTTGATTTAAATTTAGAAGTTTCAGATTACCAAGTTGTCACAACTAAAATAATCTGAAATGATAATTACAGGATTAACAAGCTGTCTCAACTCGGCTAATCCTTTATTATGAAAAATAAGAATTTTATTTTAGCTCGACGGAACGAGTTCCGCTGCGACGTATCCTCCGGTACAGTGAGGAATTCAAAGCTACGTCGTTCTTAAGAAAATATTTGTGTATTGATTGAATTTTATTTTTTAATTTTTTTTTTTAAAGAAAATCATTGAAAAATTCAGGCTTTGATGATTTGTATTGATTTCAATAATTTTTACTTTTATTAGTATAATCTTACAATAAATTTCGAATCACCAAGCCGTCACGGCTAAAATGATTCAAAAGTGTATGAGATTAACAAGTTGTCTCAACTCAGCTAATCCTTTTAAAAATAGATTTGACGTTAATATTTTTATTATAAAATTCACAATAAAATTTGAATCACCAAGTCGTCACGGCTAAAATGATTCAGAAGATTATAGGATTAACAAGCTGTCTCAACTCAGCTAATCCTTTTAAAAATATATTTGACATTATTTTATTTATTTATAAATTTTATAATAAATTTTGAATCGCCAAGCCATCACGGCTAAAATGGTTCAAAATAAAATATGTTGGATTAATACACCGTCATGGTTAAATTATCCTTCTTAACTAATATCATATTAATTTTGAAATTTATATGCATTGAGTAATCTTTTTTTTTTTTGAAAATAAAGGAAAGAAAGAAAAAAGAGGCTACAGACAAGCAGATCTGGGCACCAAAGTACCCTTAGCATCCTCCTCAAGCAACTCCTCACAGCCAGTAGGAGCCCTCTCAAACCACTGAGTACACCAGTCACTAGAATTACCAGACACAGCTAACCAGTTAGCAACCTGATTTGCTTCCCTATAAACATGCTCAAACTCAACCACCCAGTCCAACAACAGCAAACTACGAATCCTGGAAACCAGAATAGAACAAGGGTGAGAAGAAGTGCATCCCTCTCTAACCAGCTGGATAGCCATGAGAGAATCCCCTTCAACAATGATTTGATTCAAGTGCTGACTCCACGCCCACTCCAGCCCAAGAACAAGACCCCAGAGTTCAGCCATTAAAACTGATTCCGGGTTAAGCTTCTGGGAATAGCCCATAATCCAATTACCAGCACCATCCCTGCAAACACCACCACAAGAAGCTCTAGACCCACTACCAGAAAAGGAACCATCAAAGTTAAGCTTCACTTTCCCAACTGGAGGGGGCTTCCAAGCCACCCACACCTCCTCAAATCTGCCCATAGAGAGACCAGCCAAAGACAAAATATCATTAGCAGTAAGAGTATTATTAACAAAAATAGTAGCTTGAGAAAAGATCTCCTGAGGGGAAGATCCCTTCCCATTGAACACTAAGCTATTTCGATCCTTCCAAATAAACCAACAAATAATCCCAAACTTTAATCTCCAGCTACTGTTTTTCTTGCTTCTATCAAGGTTTTTGAATAACCAGGATCCCATATCAATACTCAAGAAAGGAGCCAACTCCCTGTCCTCCACCCAACAAACCCAAACCTCCCTAACCCAGGGACACTGTCTAAACACATGATCATCATCCTCAACACTGTTGTGGCATCTGGGGCAGGCAGCAAGAGAGGACATATGTCTCCTAACTCTCACAGCATTAGTAAGGAGTTTATTACCCAGTAATAACCAAAGAAAAAATCTGATCCTTTGTGGGCCTTCCCTGCCAAACCAGATCCCAAAGGTTGGGCCCAGAAACATTATCAGTCCTGGACAAAAACGCATAAGCAGATTTGATAGTGAAAAGACCCGAGCTAGAAGAGGCCCACACCACTTTATCCTGACCCTCAACAGCAGAAGGAGGATGCAGGGATCCTATAGCAACAAGGATCTCATGAGGCAGAAAAGGAGACAGCTTGATCCAATCCCAATTCCCCTCTTTAACACAGTCACCAACCCTCCAAGTTTTAGCTTCCTCAGGGATGGAGGTAACAGCATAATCCAGCAGTTTTCCTACATTAGGAACCCACTGGTCAGACCAAAAAAAAGTATCAGAACCATCTCCAATAATGATTCTGGTACCTTCCAGCATCAGACCCCAGGTCTTCTGGATTCCTTTCCAAGTATTGGACACCATATTGTTCCTATGAAGCACAGGACTGGATCCCTCTCCAACCTTATACTTGCACCTCAGAATTTTAACCCAAAGATCCTCCTTATTCGTGAGCACCCCAAAACCCAGCTTCATAGCAAAAGCCTTGTTCACCTGCTTTTGATCCCTGAATCCCAGACCACCATCCTTCTTGGACTTGCAAATTTTCTTCCAACTAACAAGGTGAGTCTTTCTTCTAGCTTGGGAGGAACCCCAAATGAAGCTACGGGTAAGTTTCTCCACTTCATTGCACACACCAACAGGTAAGCTAGTAGATTGCATCGAATAAGCTGGAAGAGCTTCCAAAACAGACTTGGCTAACACAGAACGACCAGCCAAAGACAAGGAAGTAAGGTTCCAACCAGATAGTCTCTCATGAACTCTCCCTAAGACATGCTTAAAAGTCCTCTTAGTGACTCTCTTATGGTGGAGAGGAACGCCAAGATACTTACCCAAATCAGAAGTAATACCAATCCCAAGAGAATTACTGATTTCAGTAGCTCTTTCAAGACAGACATTTCTAGAGAAGAAAACTCTGGTTTTGTCCTTACTAACTTTCTGGCCTGAAGCCCCAGTAAATAGCTTCAAAACTTGGTTCATCACATGGGCTTGGTCGAGACTAGCTTCAGCACACAGAATAATATCATCTGCAAAAAACAAATGAGAAATGGGGGGAGCATTCTTTCTTAAAAAGATAGGCTTCCAAGCCTTGGTATCCACTGCCACATTGATGAGCTGGCCCAATCTTTCAATACACAGGACAAAGAGATAAGGGGAAATATGATCCCCTTGTCTAATACCTCTCCCAGGAACAACAGCCTTAGTCCTCACCCCATTCCATAAAAGATTCAGAGAGGAAGTGGATATACAACTAAAGATTAACTCAGTCAAGGATTCAGGGAAGCCAACATCTACCATAGTTTCCCGAATAAACCCCCACTCAAGCCTATCATAGGCCTTCTCCAAATCCACTTTGACCATCATCCAACCTTTCTTACCCTTCCTAGATCTCATGGAATGGATAACTTCTTGGGCAATGATGATGTTATCTGTACCCTGCCTGCCTTTAATGAAGCTGGACTGAGTGGGAGAAACAATCCGAGGCATTAAGTTCCTCAATCTCTCAGCAATAGTCTTAGTAATGATCTTATAGACAACATTACAAAGACTAATGGGCCTAAAGTCCTTCATATTCTCGGGACTATCCTTCTTGGGGATCAAACAAATAAGGGTACCATTGATGTCCTTCACCTTCCCAGGACAGTGAAAGACCTCCTCCACCATCTTGCAAACAGAAGCTCCTATAGTGTTCCATTGGCTTTGGAAGAAAAGAGCATTAAGCCCATCAGGCCCAGGGGCCTTAAATTTGCCCATTCTAAACACAACCCTTTTGATTTCCTCATGGCTAGGATTTTGGGATAAACATCTTTTCTCAGCAGAAGTTAAGCCAGGGAAAGCATTCTGAATAGGGAACTCCCTATCCCTCTCCTCATCAGCCCCGAACAAGCATTGATAATAGGAGACAGCCATGTTGATCAAAGACTCAGTATCTGTAATCCAATTGCCATGATCATCCTTCAAAGAAACTACCCTATTATGTCTTCTTCGGGAAACAGTGAAGGAGTGGAAAAACCTGGAGTTTCTATCACCAAACTTGAGCCATTGACACCGAGATCTTTGATACCAAGTCAATTCCTCCTTAACCAGAATAGATTGGAGCTCCTTCCACAGGCTCTTCTGCAAAATCTCAGAATTATGATCAAATCTGCCATATTTATAGCTATCCAAGCCATTAAGCCTGGAATAAATCCTGTTCTTTTGCTTCATATGAACCTTGAAAACATTCTGATGCCATTCTAAAGCATCATTTTCAAAACTGCTCCTGGCTGACAGCCAGTTATCATCCTTATCCCAACTTTTCTTGACAAGATCAGAGAACCTGAGATCAGTGAGCCAGGCAGCCAAGAATTTAAAGTTCCTAGAAAATTCTGCCGGTCTAGTTTGCCTATTATTACAGATAAGAAGCGGTCTGTGATCAGAATTAAAAAAGGGCAGATGAGAAACAAATCTATCAGGCCAAGCCAAGTTCCACTCTTCATTAGCAGCAGCCCTGTCAAGCCTCTCCTGCAGTCTGCCATGTTTCCAGGTGAAATCAGGCCCCTTATAACCCAAGTCATTGATATTGCACCTAACTAGGCACTGGTGCATCTCAAACATGCTGTCCCAGCACACCTCCTTACCTCCAATTTTCTCAGAAGCTTTAAGGACAGAATTAAAATCACCAAGGATAAGCCAGGGATCAGTTATCAAAGACCCAACTGTTTCAAGCTCAGCCCAAAGAAGTCTCCTCTCCAATCTCCTAGGACTACCATAAACAAAGGTCACCAAATCAACTTTCCTAGAATCAAGGTATTTGACTCTAGTATGCACAGACTGGTGGTGAGTGAGAAGAATCTCCAACTCCACTTTACTACTATCCCAAAGGATCCAAAGACCCCCAGAGAAACCAATAGGATCCTGTTTAAAAAAACTAGAAAAACCCAGCCTCTTAATAATGGCCTCACCTCTCACACCACCAACCCTAGTCTCCAACAGGGCCAAAACACTAACATGAAATCTGAAACTTAAGTCTCTAATAAGAGTAGGGAAGCATTTCTTCCCCACCCCTCTACAGTTCCAAGACAATATAAACATGAAAAACAAAACCAAAGACTGGACAAGGGAAAACCCTAACAAAACAATCAACACACCTGATGAGAGGAAGACCCCCCCCATCAGTAATTGAGTCTCACCATTACCCTTCTCACTGGGAACAAAGGCTACTGACTTGATCAGTAAGGGATTGTCCCTGAAGTCTTTTCTACCACCAAAAGGAATAGTGTCACCTGTCTCTTGAGTAGATAAACTCTTCCCCCTGTTTTTGGTTCGACCTTTATGATCACCCTCTGGCATTGAATTGGGAGAAACATTTTCAGATCCAACTTTCTTCAAAGATGACTTGGGACCGGATTTAGTTTTATCAACCCCTCCCTTAGAAGCAACCCTTCTGGTCCCATTCTCAACTTTCTTAGATTTCTTCTGAGGACTAGCTGTAGGAGCCACAACTTCCTTGGGAAGGTTGACAGGAATATTATCCATCTCCATAGAATCCACAATGGAACCCATCTCATTAATGGGATGATCTTTAGTACTTAGAATCTCCTGCCCCTGACTCCCAGCTACCTCAGCATTCAAGGCAGCCACAGCCTCCAACACAGGAGAGGCAGGACCCTTATTAGCATTCTGGCCCTCCACCACACTATGCTGACTGACAGGATTAGCTTTCAGTTTCCTATTCCTAGAATTTCTCTGGATAATCATCCAGCTGCCAAATGCTTCCTCCTGGACCACCACCTTGTTAGCCTTCACAGGAACAGGGACAACCTCCGGAGCCTTCACAGTCTCTCCTATCCCCTGTTGGTTGCAGTGATCTTGGATCTCTGGACACTGATCCTTCTTGTGACCATACATACCACACTTAAAACAAACCAAATGAAGGCCTTCATATCCAACTGGATACACTTTACTCCCCATCACAAACTTGGAGAGTAAGCTTTTCCTCAGGTCAATCTCCACACAAATCCGAGCAAACTTGCCCCTCTCAGTAATCACTTCCTCCCCCACATCACTCTTCCTCAAAGAATTCCTATCAACCTTGAGGGTTCGGCCAAAAATATTGCCAATTCGCCAAAGATGGCGAGCCGTATAAAGTTCAATAGGAAGGCCAGGTATCCTAACCCAAACGGCCAGTTTCCTCACACTTTCATCATAAGGATCAAAAAAAGGTCTCCACCTTTGGATGACCACATAGTGGTCATTAACGATCCAAGGGCCTTCTTCTAGGACATGCTTATAATCAGCCTCATCCTGGAACCTCAGCAAGAGGTAACCATTATCTAAGTCAATAGTCTCAAAAGGACTTACCAGGTTCCACATCCTCTGCAGCCGGTTCATCAGAAATCTGAAACTGATCTGCTTCCCTAAGAGTTTGATGATGAGAGACATCTTCCACTTCTCGCAATCCTTCTTGTGCTCGTCCATCGGAACATGGTATCGAGGGCATAAAGGGTCCTCTTCAGAAGTCTGATCCAAACTCTCCATCAGATCCGCTTCTTCCTCCTCCCGTTTCTGTTTCGTAATCCAATCCTCTTCCTCACTGTCAGATTGCCCTCCCTTCCCGTTCAATCTAAGGAGTTTTTCCTTATAGGACACCACCCTTTTACTAGATCTACCAACAGCCTCCGTCTTCATCACAACAGGACTCACACGGACTGGAGAGACTGGATCAGTCCCCTTACCTCCTTCCTCAAGCATGGCTTCATCCATCGTAGCATCCTCCAACGCCGTACCCTTCGATTTCTTCCCCTCCCGAGGAAGAAGCTCTTCCTCAACACAACCCCTACCTCGCGTGAGTCTAGATCCATCCCCATCCGTCAATGATTGCTGATCTCCTTCTTCCGATTCCATCTAACAACCGAGGCGAAACTCTGAACCCTAGCAGAGAAAAGAAAACGCGCGCGTGTATCACACTCTCAGTGAAAAAAAAAAAGTATTTAGTAGCTTATGCATTGAGTAATCTAATCTCAATAAAGTGTTTTTTTTTTTTTGAAAGGAAAACTTGATTTTCATATCCTTATCGTTTTTATTATTTTCTATAATAATAATAATAATAAAAAGTTCGATTTCGAATTCATTTATTACAAATTCATTTCAAATAAACTTCACCATATTCATTACGGCAGGTCACGCGAAACATTCGCAATTGGTAACGAGATGGTTGGGCATTGGAATTTTGTTATTTCTCACTTTCATCTTTTAGGTTTTTTATTTTCCTTTTATTTTTCCTTAAAAGAAACCAAATATTCAACTTTCAAAGTCTAATTCTACTTTCCATTTACTTTTACTAACGTAACTAACATCAGGACAAAAAATAAAAACAGGCATAATAGAATATATAACACTAAATAAAAAAAAATAAAAAAAATAAAATAACGGATGACATAAATGAAAAAGGTGTCATATGTAATCAAAAGAAAATTCCTGAACAAAATATATATCATGTATTTTGAGAAATATCTTTTATGTTCTAGGACCATCAATAATCCGGTGCTCCTTCTCACAACATCAATTTTTTCTTTCCTTTATTATCCCTGCTATTTTTTTTCTTTTTTACTTTTACCCTTCCATTTACGGACCACCAAAAGAACGGTGATCCCGGATCACTATAAATAAATCTCATGTACCTTGACTCTGATCGTTTTGATTAACTTTCTTTTCTTTACATTTTTTTTATTTTTTTATTTTTTATCTTATATCTTAACATCATGAAGGTATCTATCCTATTCTAGGGAAAAGAAGCTATCGACAGACTATACTGCAAGTATACTAACTTTGCCTACTCTAGTTTACCTTTATATATTAAAAAGAAAACAAAACAAAACAAGTAAAAAAATGAGCTAGCTGTAATCGTGACACTAAAGGAAGACAACAGATAGCTATGAGTTTTAGCAACAAAGTTAAAGAAATGCAGAATATTTATAATGATAAACAAGTGATGAGTAGACTCACAAAAAGAAGAAACCCTCTCTTGAAAAAGAACGTGGAACAACACATAAAAGAAGAAAACCTCAATGGCTTAAAAGACTGAAACCAGTTGCGGTGGTGGTGAAAAAAACCGACGAAACTCCTGGTGCGGCAGTGATGAGGTAGCGAGGAGGCTAGTGGTGATCTTTGGTCGGTGAGGTTGGCAACGTGCTTCAGCAGGTGCAGTCACCGAAGGTGAGGTTTTGGTTCACGGTGGGTTTATGGTGTTTGAGATCTTCTATCTCCTCTTTCCCCCCATTGTTCCTTCTTTCTTCCTTCCCTCCTTTTCTCTATTTTCAGATCCTTGAAGAAAAAAAACTGAGCCCCCTTTATATAAAGAACGACCCCTTTTTTTTTGGATGGCCTTCTTCTCTTTTTTTTTTCTTTGCTAGGAGTATCCCTTTGTATTTTCTGTGCCATGCTCATAAAATTTGTGTTGAAGCCTTTATCTTTTTCTCTCACTTTCTTGTCATGCCTTATTTAGGCTAAATCCCAAATCAAATCCGGACACTTGCTCTTGATGGATAGACAACTCCTGATTCTCTTGTTGTATATGCAGGTAAGGCGTTTGCTTTTCTTCAACAGAGGTGTCTTTGCTTTCCTTGACAGAGGGAACTTGCAGCTATCTTTGTTGGACATGTCTTTTTCAACTTTCCCTTCTTGAGTTTATTACTTTTTCTGGATAAGATAAGGGTGGTGTCTATAAGCTGAATTTAGCAATTTTACGGTTGGGATTTACAGCTTTATCAATGTTGAATTGGACAATTATCACCACTATTGCTCCACTATTATCCGGCACCTTCACTTGCTGAGCTAGTACTTTTATTTGTTTATTTTAATTTTTTTTTTGTCCTGTTTTTTTTTATTTTTGGAAAAATAAAATAATAATAATAATAATAATAACAGAAAAAATGGTGTTCACAGTTGCCCCTCTTTAATTGTTTCTAGCGGGATAATGTAATAAACTAAGTTTATATATTATCTTCGTAAAACAAATAAAGACATGAACACACATTTTTTTTGAGATAACTAAACTAGATGCATACACGTATTTAAATCGCGCAACACATGAGCTTAACAATTAAATTGCAATGAGCCCCTGGGCTCGAAATTAAATGATAGAAACTTTAAAATACGTGGCCTCTAAGCCGGAAAAATATTATGCTCGGAATCAACTGGATATGGGTATACAAATGGAAAGAGAGATCTTAACCAACTGGATATGAGTTTAAAGACAAAATAAACATTCAGAACCGACTGGATATGGGTTTAAAAACGAACATTCGCAACCAACTAGATATGGGTATACAAACGGAAGGAGAAATCTTAACCAACTGGATATGGGTTTAAAGACAAAATAAACATTCAGAACCGACTGGATATGGGTTTAAAAATGAACATTCGCAACCAACTAGATATGGGTATACAAACGGAAGGAGAAATCTTAACCAACTGGATATGGGTTTAAAGACAAAATAAACATTCGGAACCGACTAGATATGGGTTTAAAAACGAACATTTGCAACCAACTAGATATGGGTATACAAACGGAAGGAGAAATCTTAACCAACTGGATATGGGTTTAAAGACAAAATAAACATTCGGAACCGACTAGATATGGGTTTAAAAACGAACATTTGCAACCAACTGGATATGGGTATACAAACGGAAAGAGAAATCTTAACCAACTGGATATGTGTATAAAGACAAAATAAACATTCGGAACCGACTAGATATGGGTTTAAAAACGAACATTTGCAACCAAAGGATATGGGTATACAAACGGAAAGAGAAATCTTAACCAACTGGATATGGGTTCCCCACACGGACAATAAATATAAATTGTGTGGCAATTGACCGGAAAATTCAATCGTGATGAGCCTTTGAGCTTTAAATAGATGACAGAAGTTTAGAATGTAAGACTTATAAGCTCGAAAGTTAAATTGCAATGAGCCTTTGAGCTCAAAAATAAATGACACGAATTTAAAATGCGAGGCCTCTGGGCCCGGGGATTTAAAAGTTGCAAAAAAATAAAATAAAAAATAAAAAAATCACAATGATCAAGAAATTATGAGGGGAAAATTTAGAGACCTTCCATTTTTGAAGATCCAAACCGACGACCACTTGAAAAGTTAGAAACCAATCAAACCCTGCATTCGCCAGATTTTAGACCTAGTGACTTGCATATGAATCTGTCTTTACTTTTTACTTCCTTGTCTAAACTGTGGCGGTTCATTCCCAATGTCATGATTATGCCATCCCATCATGATCCTTGTTCAAGACTACAGAGTCTTATGGTCAAACCCAATATTTGACGAGTTGCTATGAGCGTTGTTTAACCACATTATTAAACTCAAGTTATGTTGCTTGAGACATGAATTTAATAAATAGATATGCATTTATAGATAAAAGCTAAAAGTGAGAATAAAAATTATTTGGACAAGCGGAGTCAA
>JAVKPL010011953.1:0-54560 GCA_032173675.1 Gastrolobium villosum | reverse complement strand
AGGACCCCTTGTCTTACTCAGATTTTCTTGTTAGAGATCTCACCCCACGTTTATGCTGACGTGCTGAGTTGACTGTTATGTTTTCCGTTTTGATTATGCTATTTATGTTGAGATTGCTATTGGGCTTTGTTGCCTTATTTGGTGAGCATGGGGTTTGTCCATGCCACATGATTGCGCTATTGTCTTTCTAATTATGTTGTAATTAAAGTATCAGGATTTTGACCCAGGCTGCATGTTGTAGTCCTGTGGTTTTTAGATACTCACTTGATATTTATTTATGAGGTATTCAGTTAGTTGTCTTGCAATTTACATACAGGCAGCATTTTTATGAAAATCATTAAGTAATCAAGTTGGTTAAGTTAATGACGTCATAATTGAATTAAAGAAAAAGTTATTCCGCATTTTAATTAAGCGTGGCTTAATACGATAGTGTGTTAACAGACCGGGTTAACACGGGCTGTTACATTTTTTGGTATCAGAGCACTTTCTAGGGAAAAGCCTGTATGTATTGCAATAACTTAGGATGAGTCGTTGCGTGTCTACTTTGTGTTCTCTCTAACTGGTGTGTGTTACGATGATGCATATGTGACCACATGGCGTGGGCCTGATCAACTCATTCTTTGTGTAACTTGTGCAGAGTCATGGTGCCACCGAGGAGGAACACGAGTACGAGCGAGGATCAGACGGATCCTGTCCTGGCTGCATTAGCTGAGATGCAGGCGGCCCGACTAGCCGACCAGGAAGCCACGAGGCTGGCGAACCGGGCGATGCTGGACGCAATTCGAGATGCGAACCGGCAAACCACGGCAGAGGTTTTGGAGGAGAACCGGATGGCCAACATGACTATGATGAGGGTCATGTTGGAGGAGTTGAGGGCTGGTCCTGCTGCGGGCCAGGGTCCTCCACCACCTCCACCGCCGCCACCGCCTCCACCTCCGCCTAGTCAACAGGAGGACTCCCAGAGCCAGATGGGTGAGGGTAGTCACTTGACGGGGGCCATGCAGACTATCCCCGTACTTGCTGAGGATCGTGACGAGATCGATCGCCGGCTGAATGCTTTCCGCAAGCATAAGCCACCTTCATTCGACGGATCGTATGATCCCATTGCTGCTGCTAGATGGCTTCAGGCGCTAGACAAGATTTTCCGGATCATGCAGTGCACCGATCCGCAGAAGTTGTTGTTCGCCACTTATATGCTGGAGGGCGAGGCCCATGAGTGGTGGACCAACCTTTCTCAGGTCTACGAGATGCAGGGTCATGTGATGACGTGGCCATTCTTCGAGGAGAGCTTCCTGGGTCAGTACTTCCCTTATGACTCACAGGAGAGGAAGCAGGGGGAGTTCGACCGGTTGGTTCCGGGCTCGTTGTCTGTTGACGAGTACCTGGCCAAGTTTAATGAGCTGGTGAAGTTTTCACACTTCAGGATGGCGAGGCCTACTCCTACATACTTGGCTGCTAAGTTCCGCAGGGGACTTAATGAGGATATTGCTGGTTACTTAGCTGGGTCTGCATCCAGAGATTTTGGGACACTGGTCCAGCAGTGTCGTGATATTGAGGACTTCTACAGCACGAGTAAGGCCAAGAAGGCCAAGATGGAGGTACCACAGGGTACCGGCGGTTCCACTCCCTGGAAGAGTAAAAATTTTGCAAACAAGGGCAAGGGCAAGCAGATGGCGGCTAAGCAAGCGCCAAACCAGTTCAGAAAGACTGCCGCTCCGGGGAACACAGCTAGACCTCCTGCTCCCAGATGTTCGGGATGCGGGAAGTCACATTTTGGGCCGTGCTCTACCGGACAGTTGATATGCTTCCAGTGTGGCAAGGAGGGCCACTATTCCAGAGATTGCCCGACGGCGAGAGTTGCTGCAGTGCAGGCGGTGCCTTTGCAGATGGTTCCTACTGGGGCACCAGCTGTGCCACCTACTACGGGGCGTGTGTATACGTTGGACCGTCAGCAGTCGGACAGAGCTCCGAACCTGGTCAGAGGTACTGTTACCATTGGTGGATCAACTGTTGATGTGTTATTTGATTCCGGGGCAACGCACTCTTTTGTTGCTACCCCTATTGCTGTGGGGCTTGAGTTGCCCAGTGATGTGCTTTCTCCACCGATGCGGGTTACCACCGCCACCGGAGAAAAATGTTTGACCTCCACTGTTCATCGCGATGTAGCGTTTCAGTGGGATGGCCGTGACTTCTTGGTAGATCTGATAGGATTACCGATGGCCAACCTTCAAATTATTTTGGGCATGGATTGGTTGTCCAGAAACTGTGCAATGATTGACTGTTGTGCCAAGAAAGTGGTGATGTCTCCGGGTGGGTCCACAGCCAGTTCCTCACCGTTCATTTCAGTCCTGCAGGCGAGGAGGGCCTTGAGAGCAGGGGCATTTGGCTATGTCATGTTGGGAGGTTTGGTGAGTGGGACACAGGAGGATCTCACTGGCATTCCTGTGGTGAGGGAATTCCTCGAGGTGTTTCCTGAGGAGATTCCTGAGTTTCCTCCACAGAGGGAGATAGAGTTCTCCATTGACTTATTGCCTGGTGTGGGGCCTATCTCGTTGGCTCCATACCGGATGTCGCCACCAGAGTTGGCGGAGCTGAAGAAGCATATCGAGGAGCTTTCAGCAAAAGATTTTATTCGGCCGAGTGTGTCTCCCTGGGGAGCACCGGTCATATTTGTGAAAAAGAAAGATGGGACCATGCGGTTGTGCACCGACTACAGACAGTTGAACAAGGTGACAATCAAGAACAAGTATCCTCTTCCACGCATTGATGATTTGTTGGATCAGCTCAGGGGTGCTTGTGTGTATTCCAAGATTGATCTCCGGTCCGGTTATCATCAGATACGGGTAAAGCCGGAGGATGTCCCAAAGACAACATTTCGCTCGAGGTACGGGCACTACGAGTACTTGGTGATCCCGTTTGGACTCACCAATGCACCCGCAGTGTTCATGGACTACATGAACAGGATCTTCCAGCCGTACCTGGATCAGTTTGTGATCGTCTTCATTGACGACATCTTGATCTACTCCAAGACGGAGGAGGAGCATACCAAGCACTTGAAGATTGTGTTGCAAGTGCTAAAAGAGAAGAAGCTCTATGCGAAACCGTCAAAATGTGAGTTTTGGCTCAAGGCGGTTAAATTTCTGGGTCATGTGATTTCTGCTAATGGAGTCGCAGTTGATCCTAACAAGATTGAGGCCGTGATGGATTGGGAGAGACCCAAAACGGTTACAGAAGTGAGAAGCTTCCTGGGTTTGGCAGGCTACTATCGGAGGTTCATAGAAGGATTCTCCAAGATGGTGCTACCGATGACTCGCCTTACCCGGAAGGAGACTCCATTCGTGTGGACACATGAGTGTGAGGAATGTTTCCAGGAGTTGAAGGAGAGACTGACTACTGCTCCTGTGTTAGTCCTTCCTGATCCTGCGGAGCAATTCGAGTTGTACTGCGATGCCTCTGGTAAAGGACTGGGCTGTGTGCTGATGCAGAAAGGGAAAGCGGTTGCTTACGCTTCAAGACAGTTGAAACCTCATGAGGAGAACTACCCGACTCACGACTTGGAGTTGGCAGCCATTGTTTTTGCTTTCAAGATTTGGAGGCATTACCTGTTTGGCATGAAGTTTGCTGTATTCAGTGATCACAAGAGCCTGAAGTATCTGTTCGACCAGAAGGAGTTGAACATGAGACAGCGAAGATGGATGGAATTCTTGAAGGACTACGACTTCGAGTTGAGGTATCACCCTGGCAAGGCCAATGTGGTAGCCGATGCTTTGAGTCGGAAATCCGTGAGCTTATCCAGTTTAATGATGAACGACTACGAGGTGATCGAGAAGTTCAGAGACTTGAGAGTGAACTCCTTGTTTGGGGGTGCACTGCTTGAGATAGAAACAACAGAAGTGATTAATGAACTGATGGAAAAGATCAAAGAGGCGCAAGTGCAAAAAGAGTGCCTTGATTATGTAAAGAACCAGGACGGTGTGTCTTGGAACGAGGATGGATTGCTGCTGTTCCAGAAGAGGATCGTTATTCCTCGAGGGCCACTGACCGAGGAGGTTATGGCAGAGGCTCATAAGGGCCGGTTCACTATCCACCCTGGTGCTACGAAGATGTATCAGGACCTAAAGAGAAATTTTTGGTGGCCGGGCATGAAGAAGGACATAGCGGTCTACGTGTCCAAGTGTTTGATATGTCAGAAAGTGAAGATCGAGCACCAGAAACCGTCTGGTAAACTTCAACCTCTGGAGATTCCACAGTGGAAGTGAGAGAGTATTTCCATGGACTTCGTGGTGGGATTGCCCAAAACTCAGGCTGGTTGTGACTCTATCTGGGTCATTGTGGACAGATTGACCAAGTCTGCCCATTTTCTTCCAGTGAAGGTGAGCTTCACTACAGAGCAGTTGGCCAAGCTATATGTCCGCGAGATTGTGAGGCTTCACGGGGTGCCCGAGAGTATCATCAGTGATAGGGACCCGAAGTTCACATCTCGGTTCTGGGAGGCGCTGCAGGAGGCTTTCGGTACGCAGTTGAGATTGAGTACCGCCTATCACCCTCAGACTGACGGACAGACTGAGCGGACCATCCAGACATTGGAGGACATGTTGAGAGCTTGCACGTTGGAGCAGGGTTCTGCATGGGATAGGTACCTTCCGTTGGTTGAATTTTCATACAACAACAGTTTCCATGCTAGTCTGGGCATGGCACCCTACGAGGCGCTGTACGGTAGGAGGTGTCGGACTCCTACCTGCTGGTCTGAGGTTGGGGATAAAGAGCTTTTCGGCTTGGACTTTGTCCAAGATACTACCCTACAGATCCAGATGATCAGGGAAAAGTTGAAGCAGGCGCAGAATCGTCAGAAGAGCTACTATGATGTCAAGCATCGACCACTGGAGTTCAGTGAGGGTGAGCACGTGTTTGTGAAACTTTCACCTGTCACCGGCGTTGGACGGGCACTCGGCGTGAGGAAGTTGAGCCCGCGATTCATAGGGCCCTACCAGATCCTTGGTAGAGTAGGACCAGTTGCCTATCGACTCGCCTTACCTCCGAACCTCGCCAACATCCATGACGTGTTTCACGTGTCTCAGCTTCGAAAATACATAGCAGACCCTTCGCACGTGGTGCAGCCGGATGATGTGGAGGTTCGGGAGAACCTGAAGACTCCCGTCGGACCACTCAAGATTCTCGATCGAGGCGAGAAACAGCTGAGGAGCAAGATCATTCCGATGGTCAAAGTGCAATGGTCAGGAAGAACTCCTGAGGAGTGTACCTGGGAGCGAGAGGATGAGCTTCTCCGACAGTATCCCGACTTTCGAGACAGGTATGTTTCTGATTTTGAGGACAAAATCCTTAAAAAGGTGGGGTGAATGTAAGAACCCGCACCGTTAATTAAGGTAATTAGTGAATTAATTATGATAATTAGGAAATAATTCCATAATTGACCCTAATAATTATTAATGGGCTTAGATAATTATATTGAGTGAGTAAAAATGCTGAAAGTCGCTTTTCGGAAGAAAAGCGCAGATACCGGTTCTGCTACTCGGTATAAATGCGTACCGGAAAAGTATCCCGGAAAATTATAACGAATGCATGATAATTACTAGAATATTATGTAGGACTTGTAAAACAAGTTTCAAGTCAAAATGACGTAATCTGATGCCAGAACTGATACTGGCTATGGAAAAGCGCGTACCGGAAAGGTGCTCCGAAAAATAAAATAAAAATATGACAAATCTTAGAAAAATGCGTAGGTCTAGAATCCGAAGTTTGGGATCAATATCTTTTACTTTGCGATTAAGGCTAATACTGTGTGATTAGTGCTTGGGCCTATAAATAGACCCATTTGGCACAAAACCCTAGACATCCTAACTACCCTACGTGAGTGGCTGCTGCCTTGTGAGGAAAACACTATTCCATTGCCTCCCTCACCATTCTTGAAGCCAAGTCTTCACCTTTGCTTGGTTCCTCCCCTTTCTTCTCCATCAAAACACCTTGTGGGAGTGTGTGGGTGCCTTGTGAGTGTGGAAAGTCACTCTTGGGAGTGTTCTGCCTCTGTGCATGTGAGGTTTGAGGGTTGTGGTGTTGTCTCCATGGTTATGAACCATTGTTCATACCATTAGAGGTTGCAAGAAGCCTCCTTTGGTGCAAGAACCAACCTTTGGTGTGACATTTTCGTGTCCTTGGGTGTGCTGGATTTGTGTGCAGTATTGAGAGCTCCAAAGTCACCTTGAACTACTGACCAAGCTTTGGGGTAAGTCACCTTAACTTGATCATGTGTTTTTATGGCTTAAAGGTGGTATCTTGGTATGTTAATGAGTTTAACGTGTAACCAACACATAAGTGAACCTAAAATGGATTAAAGATGCATGCTTTAACGTGTACATGTGATAAAAGTTGGATCTTTGGGTTGGATATTCACGTAATGCAGAAACTGCATTCTGTCGTGAGATATCCGGATATTTGTCGAACAAATATCCGGATATCAGTATCCGGATATGGTATCCGGATATTGATATCCGGATATGGGATCTGGGTATCCGGATATGACATATCCGGATATGTCCAGTGAGGTATCCGGATATGGCATATCCGGATATTCCCCTTCTGATATCCGGATATCCTGGGTTCTGCGCAGACAGTAGCTTCACTGTATGAACAGTAAGCTATGGGGTGTGTGTGGACCCTAGTTTAAGGAAGTTGAACTTCTGTAATTAATGAACTAAGTCAGAATCACATGATTAAGGGCTTATGGCTTTGTTGGAAGCCTTAAGACGTAAAACGTAAAGGAAAGGCGTAGTCTTTAAGTTGTATGCATGTTGTGCATTAATATTGACTTGATGAATGGTCCATATCAGATTGTGATACTGCTGTTTGAGGACTAGTGAGTGGTTGGACTCTTGGCTTGGATAGCTAGCTTGCAAGGTAAGCTTTCGTGTCCTCGGTTTAGCCATTTTGATGTTCCACCATGTCCCATGGGGATGGGTTTATGCATGCTGTGTTACATGCTTTGATTATTTTGAAATGCTGTTGAGCTGTTTATATGTAATGAGCTATTATGATATGCATGTGGTGTCCACCTATACGGCAAGCCTGAGTATGTAGTACATACAAGATGGTGAGGCTGTGGTGAGGTACAGGTAGCGTCCTGGTACTCATGTAGGCATAGACGTATTCCTACATTTCTCTGGCCAGTAGAATTGATATGCACACATGACATGATTAATTGCTGCATCGCATAATTTTGGAACTTATATTGTAAATACTGTTTTTGAACTTATATTACACATGTAAGTGAGCTTGGGGTGGAGACTCCTTGAGGACCCCTTGTCTTACTGAGATTTCTTGTTAGAGATCTCACCCCACGTTTGGGGACGCTTATTTCAGGATCAGGTAATGTTGAGGGCTCAGGTGGCAGGAGGCCAGAGCTGAGCTGATATTGATGATATGCTGACGTGCTGAGTTGACTGTTATGTTTTCCGTTTTGATTATGCTATTTATGTTGAGATTGCTATTGGGCTTTGTTGCCTTATTTGGTGAGCATGGGGTTTGTCCATGCCACATGATTGCGCTATTGTCTTTCTAATTATGTTGTAATTAAAGTATCAGGATTTTGACCCAGGCTGCATGTTGTAGTCCTGTGGTTTTTAGATACTCACTTGATATTTATTTATGAGGTATTCAGTTAGTTGTCTTGCAATTTACATACAGGCAGCATTTTTATGAAAATCATTAAGTAATCAAGTTGGTTAAGTTAATGACGTCATAATTGAATTAAAGAAAAAGTTATTCCGCATTTTAATTAAGCGTGGCTTAATACGATAGTGTGTTAACAGACCGGGTTAACACGGGCTGTTACATAGTCCATTTATTACAGAAGTTCAACTTCCTTAAACTAGGGTCCACACACACCCAATAGCTTACTGTTCATACAGTAAAGCTACTGTCTGCGCAGAACCCAGGATATCCGGATATCATGAAGAACATATCCGGATATGCCATATCCGGATATCACACTGGACATATCCGGATATGTCATATCCGGATACCCAGATCCCATATCCGGATATCAATATCCGGATACCATATCCGGATACTGATATCCGGATATCTGTTCGACAAATATCCGGATATCTCACGACAGAATGCAGTTTCTGCATTTCGTGAATATCCATCCCAAAGGTCCAACTTTTAATACATGTACACGTTAAAGCATGCATCTTTAGTTCATTTTAAGTTCATATACCTTATACCCTCTTGTTTACTCATTACACATGGCCAAGACATCAACTTTAAGCATCATAAACTCATGATCATAGTGAGGTAACTTACCAAAGTTCAAAACAGAGGCAAGTTGTGCTCTTGGAGCTCTCCCAAGGTTCCTCAAACTCAGCCTAAGTAGGAGCACGAAAATGGCACTTCAAGATGGGTTCTTGCACCACAAGAAGGCACTTTGAAGCTCACAATGACTACCACAAAGTAGCCATTACTAAAGCTTCAAACTCATGCTCACTAACTACCCCTCAACTCAGAATGATGGCCACAATGCAGCCCCAAGGTTAACTCTCACCTTCACAAATGTTTAAACAAGCATGAAAGGTGATAACTTGGCTAAAGAATGAAGAAGGAAGAAGAAGAAGAAGAAGAAGAGGAAGAAGAAGAAGAAGGGTGGCAGCTGCAGCCACAAAATTCCCTACGTAGGAGTATTAAAAATGCCTAGGGTTTTGTGCTAATGTGCCTATTTATAGGCACAAGCCACTTATCGCACAGTATTAGCCTTAATCGCAAAGTAAAAGATCTTGATCTCAAACTTCGGATTCTAGACCTACGCATTTTTCTAAGATTTGTCATATTTTTATTTCATTTTTCGGAGCACCTTTCCGGTACGCGCTTTTCCATAGCCAGTATCAGTTCTGGCATCAGATTACGTCATTTTGACTTGAAACTTGTTTTACAAGTCCTACATAATATTCTAGTAATTATCATGCATTCGTTATTCTAGTAATTACAAGGCTTTTCCATAGCCAGTATCAGTTCTGTGCTTTTCTTCCGAAAAGCGACTTTCAGCATTTTTACTCACTCAATATAATTATCTAAGCCCATTAATAATTATTAGGGTCAATTATGGAATTATTTCCTAATTATCATAATTAATTCACTAATTACCTTAATTAGCGGTGCGGGTTCTTACATTAGTTAACCAGAACATTAAAATAGAAACATCACAAAATTCATTAATGGTAGCAAGCTTATCAAGAGTTCAACCTAGGGGATACTTCCACTTCTCCCTTGCCTATGAAAATAACTAGCTCATACTATGGAACATTCTTACAAAGTTCGTAATTACAAGTTAAAAAAAACAACAATGCACAAGACACAAAGAAAAATGCAATAAATAGAGGTATTAGGAGCAGGACATAAGGTCCTCTCCACTTGTGTGCCAAAAAGCTTCCTTCATCATGCTTTTCCTCAGCATTTAAGGTGTCTTTGTTTTCCTCAATTAATCTGAGGTGTTTATCAAATCTAATGGTTGAGAATGCACTTGGCTCCTGCATAAGGCTTCTCCAGCTCAGCCATAGTAGAATATTCCAGTTACTTCCTCTTTCTATGATTGGTGGCAGTGAGTGCGGAGGTGTTGAGAATTGCCCCTCGGTCTCTTTCTCTTTCTATTTTCCTTCCAAAAGGTACTGTTGCTACTTTAGAGACAATGACAGTTGTAATGTTACTTCTCTGTCTCCTGGCAATTTTTTCCTTTTTAATCTTTGTTGTCTCTGTTATCTTCTCTTCTCTTTCTTCCTCCAATTCAGCAGCAATTGTTATTAGGCCCTTGAAAGGTGGGCTAGGGTTACCTAAAGGAGACCAACATAGAAAATAATAAAAAATGGTCAGAATATGTAGTTTGCCTCCTAATTCGTGCGAGTTTCCACTTCAACGCATGGCTCCTGCCCAAAACGTACAAAAATCGCATAAGGCCATAAAAATGATAACAAATGATTAAAATAACCTTAGAAACATGGGGTTTTTTTTTTACTATAGAACAAATAGGATAGCTCCACACTTTTCGAAGCTACCAAATATTCTAACAGATTGAACTAGAAGTTACATGGAAACTGCTTTCAATGTTTTTCTTTTTATCATGTTTCTATTTTATGTTAGTATTTGGAGGGTTGGCATCCTTGGAAACAACTAGAGGTAAAAATATTAAGTCATTAAAATAAGAAGGATAATCTTTGCACTTCACCCTCAATAAGCAAACTACACAATTGCTATCACTCTTATTAATATATGCCTTTTTGTTAACTGACACACACACATAGAGGTAAACATTTCTACAGTCACTATGTACTTCCGCTAGTACATAGTTATAACATTAAAGTCGTTGTTTTTTCTCTCTATCCTCATTCACTTTTCAAAACCTGTTTGCTAACGTGGAGAGAGACAGAAAAACAACTTTAAATTTATAATTATGTACTCTCGGGAGTACATAATTATAAAAAGGTAGCTGTAGATAACCTTATCATGTAGGAATGTTTTTTTTTCCATATATATATATATATAATCATTTCTGCAGCCGCTTTACGTACAACAACGACAGGTGTATGGTTATGATTCCCCACATTTGATGCTTTCATCCTTTGTATGATTATGATTCCCCGCATTTAATGCTTTCAAGTACATACATGGCAAGTATTTGATTGCTACATATACAGCAGCTGCAGAAATGTAAACCCTATATATATATATATATATAGAAGAGGGATATTCTTACTACCAAAATTTTCTACTACCAACTTACTACCTATCTAATCACCATTGTATGATTATGATTCCCCGCATTTAATGCTTTCAAGTACATACATGGCAAGTATTTGATTGCTACATATACAGCAACTGCAGAAATGTAAACCCCATATATATATATATATATATATATATATATATATATATATATATATATATATATATATAGAAGAGGGATATTCTTACTACCAAAATTTTCTACTACCAACTTACTACCTATCTAATCACCATTGAATCAAAGAGAGAGAATGTTAAAAAGTTTTTGAAAAAAGAGAAAATGTTGATCTAATGGTGATTAGATAGGTAGTAAGTTGGTAGTAGAAAATTTTGTTAGTAAGAATATCCCTCCTCATATATATATATATATATATATATATATATATATATATATATGAGTGAAGATATTCTAACTACCAAAAATTCTTACTAACCATTAGATCAAAGAGAGAGAATGTTAAAATATTTTTGAAGAGAGAGAAAATGTTAATGTAATGGTGATTAGATAGGTAATAAGGTAGTAGTGAAAAATTTTGGTAGTGAGAATATCACTTATATATATATATATATATGAGTTTTATAATTTTCATGTAACATGAGAATTAAAATTTTCCTACACACCCTTCGATTTTCGTGCTGATATGGGTCCCACACATGACTTTTTCTAATATATGGGTCCCACATACTTTTTATCTCTATAACATAAGAATTCCCTTCTCATATGTAACATGAGAATTATAAAGCCCTATATATATATATATATATATATATATATATATATATATATATATATATATATATATATATATATATATATATCAACACATATAATACGTGTAATTGTGTATAGATCTTTATCATCCATGAACATCACTAATTTCTTTAAAAAAACAAATATAATCATACATAAATTTATCATGTAGACCTATAACTACATAAATCAACCGCAACAACCCCTTTCTAAGCTCTCATCCCTTTCTAAACTCAAATAGCAAATACATATCAATTGCTTTAATTTCCCACCATCTGAAACTTCTGCTGAAGGATTTCAATTGACAGAACTCCAGCTTATCAAGACTTCTCATAACCTGAAAGGAATGAGAACTAAATAAATTTTAGCAAAGTAGTGTCAGGTGTTAAAAACTTACACCTTAGTACTATGTCTTAGAACCTTAAAGTAGCTAGCAGTATAGGGAGACAACCAATATCATTAACTTCAATTCCCCATAAAAAGACTGAAAACTCAAAATTAAGTACCACTCTAGCTAACATCAGATCAACTGTATTAACTATAAAAAGTAAAAGATCAGAAAATGATTTCTAGATCTGAAGGAGAAGATAATTAAACAAACCATCATAGTTTGGTATGAACTCAAACTTAGGGGCAAAAAAAATTGAATAAATTTTTTCATATAAATATCATCAAATATACCAAACAAAAACTATTTTTTTTTAACCGTGTAAACCAAAAGGTCACTTGCTAGGTTTTTCCAGATGCTTTAATTAGTCAGCATCCAGCATCTGCAGAACAGCATGCTAAGAAGTATATATATATATAAAAGAAAAATATAGAAACTATGAGAAGTGGTGTACATATTGTGCAAGCCTAATTAGTTGCTTGCTGCGGTTAGTTCTAGCATGAGAAGAGAAGGGAAAGGGAGAAAAAGAAGAAACAGAAAAACAGATATAGTAATACAAATTAAGTGAAAGGGATAGGAAGAAAAAGATGGTGATGGGGCGACGAGAAGAGAGTGAGTACGCATAGTTTCAAGCATGAAACATCATCATCCAAGAAAACACCATGTGTGCTCACTCTCTTCTGTCACCTCCCTTACCCTTATAATAATACCCAAAGAATCAATGAAATCTGATATGCATCACCCTTCCTTAAATCTGCAATTGGATCAGACTATGCTAATCCTTGATTCTGAAATGGGTTGGAGGGTTATAGGGGAAGAGAACAAATAAACTAGCCCTTTTTTTTTTCTCTATATTTAACACAAAAACTGTTTCGTTTCTAAGGAACAAGTGTCAAACTTGAATTGTTCTTGTGTGTGAGAAGGTGAAGGGGGATGCAAGGGTATATATAGGGCCCGAATTAAGAGAAATAATTGCTTGCATCACTTTTGGAAGGAACAAATGTGGGGTTTATCTTTCATTGCTCATTCTATAATATTTTAAACCCTATAATGGAAGGATAAAGGGAAATTAGAAAAAAAAAAAAAAAAATTAGTGTTAAAACTTTATCTTTATGAATACTATGTCCATATGCAGCAACCCCAACCACAAACTCATCTATTCATTAGTGTTTCCAACGCATCTTATAAGCCCCATTGGTGAGGGTTGGGGTCATTTACATGATTTTATAGGTTCAAATTTCGTGGTCAAATTGCAATTACTGTATTAATTTTTTTTTTTCCAAGGCATCTTGTAATCCTAAATTTATTTACCCCAATCACGTTTCTCAGTCTCTTCAAAGATTAATTTGTATGACTTTCCTAACCAAACAAGATTATTTATATTCCTTAAAATTACAAAAAGCCCTTCAACTAATTAGCTAAAAGTAATTTCTTGGTAATTAACTAACATACAAAAGATCAATGGCCAAATAATTAGCTAATTAGTATCTGATTGACCTTTAAATTAGTCCTCATGAGTGTTGCCTTTGGTGCGCTTCCATAGCATGTTAACTTTTGGTATTATGAATTTGGGGATGGTTATATTTACAAACTTTTTTGTTTATAAACTCTTACAAATTACACTTTATTCTCATGTGAGAACACTAGGTTACACTATGTTCTCCCGAGAATACATAATTTGCAAAAATTAATAAAAAAAGTTTGTAAACGGATCATTCCCCTATGAATTTTTAGTTAAAAAACTTCATGATATATTAAATATTAATAAAATGAGAATGATGAGAATCAAACTCGTAACCCTATTTTTGAGATATATAGTCTCACATTAATTGTATGGACAACTAATATAGAGTTTATAAGGCCTTGGATACTCCCACCCTTTGAGCTAGCTTTTGGGGTGGTGTATCCCAATATTTTTTACATGGTATCAAAGCATTCGAAATCTCACGCCTCCCACTTTCTTTGTAGTGGAATTTCCACATTTAGGTGGGCTTGTATGTTATCCACCCTTCAAGCCCAGTGGGCTCTCGTATGAGGGGGCGTGTTGAGATATATAGTCTCACATTGATTGTATGGACAACTAATGTGGATTTTATAAGGCCTTGGACACTCCCACCCTTTGAGTTAGCTTTTGGGGTGGTGTATACCAAAAATTTTTACACCTATAATTATAGATAATCTGATATTATGTAAAGAACCAATTTAATTAATTTAAAAATTTAATCTGTTAAGGAATATCTTTTAATAATTTTATATATTATATATTACTCTAACAATTTTATTAGTATATTTATGAAATTATCAATTAACAATGCTGCATGCGTAAGCATATATTTTCTTTATTCAAAATGATGAGTTAGTTCTATTGATTCAAATAAACGACAGAAAGTCAATAAGATAGAGAGGTTCTTGCTCTGAATTATGTATCATGTCAAGAACTAACTAGTGCAGCATCATTGTTGTCCATATTGAAGGAATATTCATAGTTGTTATTACGCATAATATGCTGCAGGTAGATCGAATTGAAGCCCAACACATGGAATTAGAATGGCAGGTTCCCTTAATTTAATATATTAAAGCGGGAAGGGGGAATTGAGCTAGCTAGTGCTCGACACAGACTCATGAACACCAAGATCTAATGCGGCGGGTAAAGCAGTTTAAAGTGTACTTGCTTTATGCTTTATATTAATGAAAGTATTATCAATGCAAAGTAAACTTATTGAAGTCAAAGTTCCAACCAATCGCTGTGAGTGCGTTGGTTGAGTTTGAGCCTCATGCCTTTAATTAGTTGTGAAATCAATATTAACTAATTCTTCTTTTTTTTCCCCTAGTTTTACACACCGTCGTTTTAATAAAGATAAAGAATCACTGACATGCTTTATAGTACTACTGTTGTACCATTTACTCAGTGCATCTATCCAATAAAAAATAAGGAATCATTGTCATGCTTTATGAAAAGGAGAGAAAAATATTTTTTATCTAAATGTCACTTATTAAATGGCAGATGTACATACTACAGATGTACAAAAGATGATCTCATTATTTAATTAGAGATTTTGAATTTGAATATTTGAAGATGATGTAATTAACATTAGGAGAATCGCCTCCCATGTAGATCACACCATACTCAAACGAGATTAAATAATTATTTTAGAATCCAAAAATATTATGAAAAATGTGCTAGATCCAAAATGAACATACTAATCTATTAGATTAGATATCTCTGTCTCACAAGAGAACAATTTAGTATTTGCTTATTTAATTAACTAAAAATATTATTAAGAGAACTCATCGTGGGGATATATTCCATTTCTAACTTTATAGTTAAATGTATATTTAATTAACCGCTTTGATTGGTCCAGCTGCGGAATCAATATACCATCTATGATCTATCTCTTTTACTATGGACACATCGCATAATTAACATAAGCTCGTGATTTGATAAGGAAGTTAAACCAATCATTTTTGCGAAATGAAATCCTAATGGCACCCTATGATAATTATTAATGCATTTTGATCACGCGGAACATAGGCTGTTTCACGCCACACTGACATGATGTACAAATTCTAAGGCCATATACCTAATCACGCCAGATCTTCATAGCAACTATATATTGTACTTTTAATGATGATAGGAGGTGGGATACCACAAAGGGTAAGAAAAAACTTTCCCAATAGGGAAGGGCCATATGAGTATAAAATTTCCTAGACTTGCCGTTTCTTGTTGGACAGGAAGGATGTTGTCACATAATTATTGATTCCAAGTGTTTCATAAAATGATGGAAGTAGATCTTCTAACGTGGAAGGGTGGCTTGTAATTATGTTATTTGATCATAATTATTTATTTGAAAATAATATATTTTTCTCTCTTTTATCTTATCATCAACTATACGAGAGGATCCAAATCCTCTAAAATAATAGAGTGAGAAGACAAATATTTTGGGATAAAGAATAACAACTTGAATCAATACCAATTGTGATAAGCATCATCCTTCTTCCATCACTGGAGAATATCTTCGGAACATCTTTTTTTTTTAATTTAATTTTTTTTGCCACTTTTAAATTTTTTATTTCTCGCTATATTATAAATTTTTTTAAAATTAAAAGGAAAATTTTCATTTATAAAAAAAAGGAAGCACCAATAAGTGGTGGCCTGAAACCTAATAAATAATAAATTTTTGCAGCACGTTGATTCATTCAGATGGGCTGCCTGTTTCACTTTCGGCAAACCAAAGCGGGTATTGGTATTCCCAAACGACAGATAAATGATTATCTTCCAACGCATAGAAGCTTTTGAGATTTATATACAGATTAACCACTTGCATACTAATTATGTATATATATATATATATTTTGGTAATCATCATTATGTATATATATTTTATTTTTAATGTGTGGTGCCCACCATATTTTGTATCTATATTAGGAGAAGATTTTTTCCAACAACATAAAAAGGGCCCATTTATTATTTTGAGATTCCTTGTCTTCTGTTTTCCTTCTTGATTTTTAAAAATATGTTCATGAACTAAATTGATTTAAAAAATCAGTTCAATTTATGAATTAATTTTTTTAACAAGCTATTTTTCTTATATTTAAAAAAAAAATTCTATTTTTCTTGTCTTATTTATTTATTTATTTACTATCTTGTTTTTCTTTTTTTTTTATCTTATTTTTTTCTTTTTGTCTTATGTATTTTTCTCTCTTATTTATCTTTATTTTTATTTTTAATTATAGACTTTTTCTTAATACAAATAAGAATTGAACTCATAACATAATATAATCTATCCAAATTCCTTATCACTAGATCAAACCTATTACCAAATGACTTTTTAATATTTTTTAAATTTTTAGTATCATTTATATTTTTTTTCCTACATCTTTTCTTGGGTTCAATTCTGAAATAACTCAAAATCGATTCTCAACCGAACTGAAACAATAAACCAATTTAGTACTCTGAACTGAATTGCTTTATGCAGTTTAATTCAGTTCGAAACCGGACTGTGAAATGTGTACACCCCTATTTTCAAGATGTTCTAAATAGAATGATCTATTAAAAAATCAAATAAATAATTTTAAAGGATAATGACCAAATCCTTTCACATAATTCATACATACAGATATATCTTCAACTCTCACATTGCGTGGTTAGGGTTGCTTGCAGTGGTATGTTCAAGTGGATGATTGATTCCATTGACTAGAAGGGATAAACCCTAATACTTATTCTTGCCTTTTCAAAAACGAATGGTTTGAATTCTATTTTCTCTTAATATATATTTTAATTGGTAATTAATTTGTCGTCAGAAAGATTATGGGGTTGAAGGGCAGGCATGCATGTGACTAAAATTTGGAGCCATGTGCAAGAATCCAATATTGACACATCTTTTGCTTGTACAGTGCACTATGCACGCCATTGGCTCAATGAACGGTGTTGCAATATGAGGAGGGTGCTAGGGGAGCGGAATATATGTATTGTGGTCTTTCTTTAATTATTTTATATTCTCCTTTTTTTTTTTTTTTTTTTAAACTCTCTCCGGTCATCGTCTGTTTGTATATGTGCCGGCATGGGAAATATTTAATATGTCCCGGACCACTGAATTTTTTGGTGTTTCTTCTCACAATATTAATTTTCTCTTTCCTTTTTTACCCTTATTATTTTTCCACTTTTCCCATTTTACCCTCCTAATTACCTTGAGGGACCACCTAAAAATGGTGGTCCGGTTCACTTCAAATAACCTCGCTGGCATGGTGTCTTTCACTTGGCTGTATGCTTGATTCTATCTTGATCCATTGGTGTAAATGTTTCTAGTAAGATTCATAATGCAGAGAAATGTAAATCCACAAAGTGTCAGTAACATTAGTCTAAATTAAATCATGTAATTGTGTCAAATAGACAGACTTTGGGGAAGCCTTTCCCAATTAGTGGTATTTGATATCTGGGGAACCTCGGGATACACCACCCCAAAAGCTAGCTCAAAGGGTGGTAGTGCTCAAGACCTTATAAACTCCACATTAATTTCCCATACAACCAATGTGAGATTATATAACATAAATGATGCCACAATATTATGGGTATAAATTGTGGATAGTGTTAAGAGAGACAGTTTATCCATTAGGATGTAGGTGGAATTTTGCAACTTCAATCCCTTTAGAAGAATGCACCACGTGGGGTGGTCTTTTGTCGTGATTCAACTAACTTTGGGGTTTAGGACGTGTTTCTTTTGATAAGAGCGTGCACCTTATGTTGGTTTAAGTAGCTCTTATTATTGAGAATTAGTTATGTATCTCGTTTAATTAGTAGCTGACATGGTAAGCAGATATTTATGTTATCTGCGGTATCTCCAGAAATTAAAGATGCCTCTAGTTTTGCAAAATTTCAGAAGAGTTATCAAGGTAAGAAATTGTTGTATTTATTACTGAATTTGTTACATTTTCCAGAAACATAGCTAGATAACTTGTTCATGTGTGATAAAGTCATACCCATTCTCCATTTGCAGCCAAGTGGATATGTGCTGTTCCGAGACTATATATGCTACTGGAGACCTTGCTCAGGTTGATTTTGTTGAACTTCATCTTTTTAACTCTTCTGCTGAAAAATTGTCAAGTTCACAATCGTTATCCAGATAAATATTTTCACATAATTATTTGTCTGTGATGACTGGAATAATCCAAATATACTTATTATTTTAGGGGAAGGATCCGTTTACAAATTTATGATCGGTCATACACTCTTAATTGAAGTATGACCGGTCATACTCAGTGTAGTTTGTAAACAAAAAGTTTATAAATATAACCTTCCCCATTATTTTAATATCAAAGTGATTTAAAGATTAAATTCTGTACTTTTAGCAATGAGAATCTTTCTTTTGTTGGGTTAGGAGATGACTAGTGTGTTTGGACTAGAGTTTGTAATTGTATAAAATTGATTCCACATGCTTAATGTGATTTTGGCTGCTGGAAAAGCAACTCTGAGTTGCTTCTTGCCAAACCTCATTTTGGGTTCTTGAATCACGTTAACTTTTTCTTCCTGAACATGATATCTCAGCAATTGAGGCACCTTTGCCTCTTCAACCTGATTTTGGTTGGAACGAATGCCATCCAAACACACTGGTAATAGGCTGGTTTTTTTATGATTGTGGTGATTTTGTCCTCTCTGGAGTTATACAAGCATCCTTAATGAAAAACGGAATAGGATATTATGCTTATCTTTTTTCATGCCCACCCTACTTATTTCTCTCCAACATTCTTAAATCACAATATCAAGAGGAGAGAGAAAGGAAAAAAATCGGTTGAAATTGTGATCTAAAAATATTGGAGAGGAGTAAATAGAATAGGCATAAAAAAAGATAAGTATACTATCCTATCCCATGAAAAACTGTTGGGTTACTCAGGCTAAAATATGGTGAATCATCAAACAAATTACCATCTCAATTTCATTATTTCCTTTATTGGAAGGGAAAACTGTTTGATTATCAAATTTTGGTTTATGGATTTCATTTTGTTTGAGAAATTGATCATTTGTATATCTATTTTTATGATCCATAGGAAAGATTCTCTGGCAAAGATGAAAAGATTAGTGATAACTTTTATGTTAGAGGTGATGGCATCGTATGTTTTCAGTTCTGCCATGTTATTTTGTAACTTAGTTCACATGAGTTTCTTCTTTCCTAATGTAATGCTCATTTTGTTTCCTATTGAGCGTGCCTACTATTTTTCAAGTGATTTCTTGACAAATCTATTCAAAGAAAATGGCTTCAATGTTCAAAGAACCTTGGGATACACCATCCCAAAAGCTAGCTAGCACGGAGGGTGGGAGTGCCCAAGGCCTTCTAAACTCCACATTAGTTGTTCATCCAACCAACGTGGGACTATATATCTCAACACGCCCCCTCACACGAGAGCCCACTGGGCTTGAAGGGTGGACAACATACAAGCCCACCTACATGTGGAAATTCCACTACAAAAAAAGTGGGAGGCGGTGAGATTTCGAACGCTCTGATATCATGTCAAAGAACATTGGGATACACCACCCCAAAAGCTAGCTCAAAATGTGGGAGTGCTCAAGACGTTATAAACTCCACATTAGTTGTTCATCCAACCAATGTGGGACTATATATCTCAACATTCACAAACTTGATGTTTGCTGCAAACAAGTTGAGAACAGCTCAAGGGAGTTGATAATGAATCGGTAATATATTATATCACCAGGTCCTTTTGTTCATTTTTATATGATAATGTAATTTTTTTTATAAGATAATCTAACGTATAAGATGCTTTCTTGGACTTCTGCGGGTCTACATTTTAATATTCCATTTTCTACCCTTCATTGGCAGCTTTTTTTTCCCAACTTCTTTTGACCGTAATTCTTTTTTATCTCTTTTGTTTTGGAGAATGGATCCATGTAGAAAAGTGGTCATGTGGTCATATTATTTAATCACAATAATTTATTGATGATAAGATAAGAGCGAGAAAAATGTATAATTTTTAAATGAGCGATTATGATCAAATAACATGATGACATGATCACTTTTCCACGTAAGAGTATCCATTCCCTTTGTTTCGGTTGATGGCTTCTGTCCTTACCGAAAATCCCAATATTGTTGCAGGAAAAAGGGTCTTGGAATTGGGGTGCGGCTTTGGGGGAATCTGTTCCTTGATTGCTGCTAGATATGCTGATCAAGTAGACAATTCGGGTTTAGATTACTAGACAAGTGGCCTACTGGAATTTCAACTAATTTGTCTCAAAGCATTATTGGCAATTGGTTTATAGACAATGGTTTAAAGGATGATCTTCCTAGTACCGCATTAAACATCTTGCTCTTCTGCAAGGAGTGAAGTTTAGTTTACTACTCTAGCTTGAATGCAAGTTGGTTTCTTTTTTTTCTTTTTTGAAAATGAAAAAAAAAAAAAAAAGTGAGAAGTAGAATGCAATTTTTAAGTTGATTCATTTAAGTACTTAACAATCCGTTTGGACTAATTTGTAGATTTTATGTGGCAACCTTGGATGGTTGTTGAGGAGAGTTTTGTTTATGCGTATTTTTGTTGTTCTTTTTTAAATTTCGTTGTTTTGCTCCCCACTTGGGTGCCATATATACATATGAACACGTGGTTGGAAATGCAAGGCATGCATTTTGTTTAGTGATTATGATTGTTGATTACTGTTTTGAGGTGAGATTTTCCTTAATATTTTAGCTGCATCATTAGCAAAAATAGTGCCAACAAGCGTAAGACAATTTTACATTTGACTTTTAGCTGTATAATTAGCAAAAATAATGCCAAGAAGCAATTTTACATTTGAATACAAGACAAATGAAAAAGCTTTTGTCTTTTTGTCCATAAATGAAAGGGTTTTATAATTCTTATTTTGCATGAGAATTGAAATCTCATGTCATAGAGATAAATAAAAAGCACGTGGGATCCATGTGTTAGAAAAAATCATATCTGGGACCCATATCAGCACGAAAATCGAAGGGTGTGTAGGAAACTTCTAACTCACATGTTACATGAGAATTATAAAACCCTAAATGAAAATGTATTTTTCTTCTTTCACTTTCTGCTTCTATTTGGCTTGACTTCATTCAACATATTTGTTGAGATATATAGTTCCATATTGGTTGGATGAACAACTAATGTGGAGTTTATAAGGCCTTGGGCACTCCCACCATTTGAGCTAGCTTTTGGGTGGTGTATCTCAAGTTTCTTTACATGGTATCAGAGCCTTAGTGTTTGATCCTCGCCGTCCCCCACTTTCTCTTGTGGACTCTTGTAGCACAGGTAGGTTGGGCCTGTTGCATCATCCACTCTTCAAGCCCAATGTGCTCTTGTGTTAGGGGGCGTGTTGAGATATATAATCCCATATTGGTTGGATAAATAACTAATGTGAAGTTTATAAAGTTTAGGACACTGCCACCCTTTGAGCTACATTTTGGGGTGGTGTATCTCAAGTTTCTTTACAATCTTTGCTTAGAGAAATCATTCATGGTTATCCATGATAGTAATTTATCTACAAAAATTCTGACAAGAAAAGTTCTAATTGTTTTCATTGCGGTCAAAAGAAGCGTATCGAAAATATTTTTAAAGCTATGTATTGTTGCACCGAAAAGCCGGTACATTCTGTCAATAAAAACAAGATACATGTATATTATGTTGTCATATAGTACTAAAAATATTGTAACATAGCACTAAGAATGTTCTCGGAGCATATCTTGCTGACTGTACCTCAACCCAATAAGTCTTTTAAACCAAAGCACCCTTCAATCATGCAGCTGATCAAACCTCTCAAAGATATGAAAAACAAGGACCACTCTAGAAAGGCTATTGAATCCGGCGCTCACACATTCACTTTCTTTTCACCCAAATCGAAGCTTTATATTCGATTTTGTTGTTATAAAAAGACCTAAAAAAGCCTTTAGTAGATATGTTCATTTTCTATGAGCAATTTATTCTGAGCTGCATGCACATATTCTTTGGTTCCACATTTGCATTGGTGCTGCTCATTGTATTTAAATTTACCTTTACATTACAATAATGTGACGAGTAGTATTCCAATATGAAAATACCATTATTTAAATATTAGTCAACTATATGTTGTTTAATCTTGATGGTATAAGCAAAGGAAAGCGTCGATATTTCACAGGTGCAAATTGCAAGGAGATATTAGATCAGTATTTGTTAGCAAAAAGCTCAAAGAAAACTAACCTATTTCTTTTCCTTGTTCAACCTGATTTTGTCAGGAAAGAACATCAATCCAAACACACTAGAAATAGGCTGGTTTTATATGAATCAGGTGATTTTATCCTCTCTCTGGAGTTATACAAGTATCCTTTCTCAATGTAAAACTGCATGGTTACTCCAGTCTCCATAGCTAACATAAAGTGAATCATCAAACAAATTACCATTTCAATTTTATTATTTCCTTTGTTGGAAATGAAAATTGTTTGACTATCGAGTTTTGGTTGATGGGTTTCTTTTTGTTTGAGAAATTGATGAATTATATATCTATTTTTGTGCTCTAAACGAAAGATTCTCTCCCAAGAATAAAAAAATTAGTGATAATTTTTATGTTAGAGATGATGGCACTGTAAGTTTTCAGTCCTGCAATGTTATCTTGTAAGTTTAAACTCAGTTCACATGAGTTTTGTTAAAGATGATTGGTAGTGATTTGAATGGTGGTTCAAATGACTCTGCAATCGACTTGTCTCAGGTGTGGCAGTTTAAATGTTTGCAATTAGGGGTGTAATTAGACTTTGACTTAAATAGGTCAGGTATGTGTAAAACACATCGGGTCTGGCCTGACCTTTTAGCCTGTGTAGGCCGGTCTCAAATTACAAGTTTGGTCTGACTTATAATTAAAAGGGGAAGGATATTGTGACAACCAAATTACGTTACTACCAAGTGACTACCAATCAATCTCATCGTTAGATCGATTATGTTGATCCAACGGTTATATCTATTTTCATCTTTGTATGGTCATGATTCCTCATATTTAATACTTTATATTTATTTTCATCTTTGTATGGTTATGATTTCCTTTCATTTTAAATATGGGGAATCATGACCATACAAAGATAGAAATAAATATAACCGTTGGATTAACATAATCGATCTAACGGTGAGATTGATTGATAGTCACTTGATAATAACGCAACTTGGTTGTCACAATATCCTTCCCCTAACTAAAAAATAAAAACTTTGGCCTAGGCCTGTTTAAGCCTATTAACTTCAACAAATAAAAAAATAACTACAATAATATCACTTTATTATTCAAAAATATTAAAATAATAATTTTACTTTTTATTTAAAATAAATAATATGATACAGGCCGGCCTGTAGGTTTATAGGCCTGACATGTACAAAAAGGTCCATAGTCTGTTTTCTAAATAAATATTTTTTTGGTAAGCTAAATAGATTTTTTTAAAAGGTAGACCTGTTTTTTAAATAGATTTTTTTAAAAGGTCATATCTGTTCTATTTTATTATTTGTAATAAGTCAAATATGACCTAATATAGGCTAAGCCGTAAGCCCTTGTACACCAATCATTTTATTTGTACACCGACGTAGCACAATTATACCCGTGTTTGTAGTCTTACCTTCCACTTAGTATGAGGCAAGCCTCTCACCTTTGGTCAATTGTTGCACATAAAAAATATTCAGATTACATCCAATCATTTTAGTATTTCAACAAATCCCTTCTGAGGTTGCTGATTCTTTTAGATGTTCCACAATATTTGAATATTTGTTGAAAAGGCTAATTCTCCTTCATTATTATTCTCAATTTTGATTAATAAGAGGCATTTATGTCAACAACAAAAGCCTAATTGCCATTATTTTTGTCTTCATATTTTTTTCACTGTTGATTTTCTTATATGCACTGCACATATGGTTTTCATCAGTCAAATTCTGCTAGGTCATTGAAATCAACCTTAGAGACTGCAATTTCAAGATTAGTTTACTTTCAAAAGAGTACCAACATACATGAAAATCAACGGGATTGATGCTGTGGGAATTGGCTTGGTTGATGGCTTCTGTCCTTGCTGAAAATCCCAATATTGTTGCAAGAAAAAGGATCTTGGAATTGGGGTGCCGCTGTGGGGGAATCAGCTCTATAATTGCTGCTAGACATGCTGATCAAGCATTTGCTCCTGATGGAGATGGTTTTGCTCTTGACCTCCTCGCCAAAAATGTTGCATCTAATATTGAGCCACCATTATGACTAAACTATCAACAAAAAGATTGGAGTGGGGAAATAGGTGTTGGGGGTACTGTCTTCCTCTATTGAAATTTGGTGGCTAATCATGCATCACGTTTATTGGTGCATTACTCAATGTCTGAACAACCATCCCAATAAATGTTACCTACCTCATTATGAAGAGAAATCTAAAAGGAGGTAAAGGGTTTTTACACCTCACTTACATAAACATAAGAAACCTTTGGTAAAAGTAGAGGTGGCAAAGTGGGCGCCCCGCCCCGCCATTAGCCCGCCAAAAAATGAGTCAGCCCGCCCCGCCCCGTTTGGCGGGTTGGCCCGCTGGCCCGAGCCTATCTTACACTGACCCGCCTATGCCCGCCATCAACCCGCCAAAAAATGAGCCCGCCCCGCCCCGTTTAGCTTGTGGGGCGGGTTGGCCCGCCGAGCCGAGCCCGCTTTGCCACCTCTAGGTAAAAGGGTTGGCTAAGATAGAAATTTTGAGTAGGAATCCTCTAAAGAGACTGTTTGATGAGGGAGAATTTTTTTTATCCGGGAATCACGATTTCTAGGAATATAATTGGAAAATGAGTTTTCCGGGAATGTTACCAAAAAGTTATTTGGTAGGCTAACATATTTTCGGAAATATTGAGTTAATTTTCTTGATACTATGTTTGGTTGTATTAAAGTTTTCCTTATCATAGAAATCCTAGAATACCACCGTGTGGGTGGTCTTCTTGGATGGTATTTTTAAAAAAAATTACACAGAAAATAAAATCCTGAAAAAATCAAATTCCCAGAAAAAATTTAAAAATCTCATACCAAACGTGGGTAAATAAGATTACCATCTTCAGTTTCCCGGGAATCCTAAAAAAACTTTGTACCAAACGGCCCCTAAAGAGAGGATTGAGTGTGAGACCTCCTTAAGGAAGAATATTGTAACCACCATTGTTGGTGAACCATGAGAGTAAATGTTAGAATTTTAAGTATAAAACTCTTCATGGGTTATGGATAAGAAGGGGTTTGGAAAGAAAAAAGAAAAGAGGGAAGATGAAAGGGTGTGTGAGTTTTAAGGAGTCTCACATTGGATAACTAATAAGAGGTGAGAGGGTATATAAGCTCTCACCTCACACTCCTAAATTGATGCTTGGGGCACTACATTTTGTGGAGGGGAGGGGAGCTAGGTAGCCTTTGGTCCACCATGCACGCTGCTGTCTGGCCAGCTCGGTTCGGTTCGTACGTGTGTGTGAAATAAAAATAATTTTATTAATTTTTTGTCCAAAATACCTTTGTCCTTTTCCAATGCTTACCTTTGGATTATTCAAACCAAAACGTTGCTACCCACCATTTTTTGAACTGTTCTTGCCTTTTGTTTCATTCTAAACCGAACCGGTGCATTCGGTTAAATTTGAACCGAACCGGTCACCAGTCGCACTGTTTGGCCGCCGTCCGATGCGGCGACATTTTATCGTGACTTTCTGTAAGAACCCGCACCGTTAATTAAGGTAATTAGTAAGTTAATTATGATAATTAGGAAATAATTCCATAATTGACCCTAATAATTATTAATGGACTTAGATAATTATATTGAGCGAGTAAAAATGCTGAAAGTCGCTTTTCGGAAGAAAAGCGCAGATACCGGTTCTGCTACTCGGTATAAATGCGTACCGGAAAAGTATCCCGGAAAATTATAACGAATGCATGATAATTACTAGAATATTATGTAGGACTTGTAAAACAAGTTTCAAGTCAAAATGACGTAATCTGATGCCAGAACTGATACTGGCTATGGAAAAGCGCGTACCGGAAAGGTGCTCCGAAAAATAAAATAAAAATATGACAAATCTTAGAAAAATGTGTAGGTCTAGATTCCAAAGTTTGGGATCAATATCTTTTACTTTGCGATTAAGGCTAATACTGTGCGATTAGTGGCTTGTGCCTATAAATAGGCACATTATGAGGGCACAAAACCCTAGAAACACACACCAAAACGTGGAGGCTGCAGCTGAGGGTGGAAAACACTGTTCCATTGGCTCTCCTTCACTCTTTGAGCTTCCTTTGCTCTTCTTCTTCTTCTTTTGGCCTTGATCATCACCTTTCATGCTTGTTTAAGCATTGTGAAGGTGAGAGTTGATCTTGGGGCTGCATTGTGGCCATTATTCTGAGTTGAGAGGTAGTTAGTGAGCATGAGTTTGAAGCTTTAGTGATGGCTACTTTGTGGTAGTCATTGTAAGCTTCAAAGTGCCTTCTTGTGGTGCAAGAACCCACCTTGAAGTGCCATTTTCGTGCTCATACTTAGGCTGAGTTTGAAGTGTCTTGAGAGGGCTCCAAGAGCACAACTTGCCTCTGTTTGGAACCTTGGTAAGTTACCTCACCATGATCATGAGTTTAATGCTTAAAGTTGGTGTCTTGGCATGTAAAAAGTTAAAATGAAGTAACCAACACCTAAATGAACTTGTATATGCTTAAAGATGCATGCTTTAACGTGTACATGTGTTAAAAGTTGGATCTTTGGGATGGATACTCACGAAATGCAGAAACTGCATTCTGTCGTGAGATATCCGGATATTTGTCGAGCAGATATCCGGATATCAGTATCCGGATATGGTATCCGGATATTGATATCCGGATATGGGATCTGGGTATCCGGATATGACATATCCGGATATGTCCAGTGTGATATCCGGATATGACATATCCGGATATGCCCCTTCTGATATCCGGATATCCTGAGTTCTGCGCAGACAGTAGCTTTTCTGTATGAACAGTAAGCTATGGGGTGTGTGTGGACCCTAGTTTAAGGAAGTTGAACTTCTGTAATAACTGGACTAAGTCAGAATCACATGATTAAGGGCTTATGGCTTTGTTGGAAGCCTTGAGACGTAAAACGTAAAGGAAAGGCGTAGTCTTTAAGTTGTATGCATGTTGTGCTTTAATATTGACTTGTTAAATGGTCCATATCAGATTGTGATACTGCTGTTTGTGGACTAGTGAGTGGTTGGACTCTTGGCTTGGATAGCTAGCTTGCAAGGTAAGCTTTCGTGTCCTCGGTTTAGCCATTTTGATGTTCCACCATGTCCCATGGGGATGGGTTTATGCATGCTGTGTTACATGCTTTGATTATTTTGGAAATGCTGTTGAGCTGTTTATATGTAATGAGCTATTATGATATGCATGTGGTGTCCACCTAGACGGCAATCCTGAGTATGTAGTACATACAAGATGGAGAAGCATGTGGGTGAGGTGCAGGTAGTATCCATGTACTCATGTAGGCATAGACGTATTCCTACATTTCTCTGGCCAGTAGATTTGAAAGCACACATGTCATGATTAATTGCTGCATCGCATAGTTTTGGAACTTATATTGTAAATACTATTTTTGAACTTATATTACACATGTAAGTGAGCTTGGGGTGGAGACTCCTTGAGGACCCCTTGTCTTACTGAGATTTCTTGTTAGAGATCTCACCCCACGTTTGGGGACGCTTATTTCAGGATCAGGTAATGTTGAGGGCTCAGGTGGCAGGAGGCCAGAGCTGAGCTGATATTTATGACATGCTGACGTGCTGGTTGTGGATTGCTGTTATTTGACTGCTGTTATGTTTTCTGCCTTATTTATGTTAAGTTCATGTTATGACTGTTATTGGGCATTGTTGCCTTATTTGGTGAGCATGGGGTTTGTCCATGCCACATGGTTGACTTTGGTCTTTTATGTTAATGTTGTAATTAAAGTATCAGGATTTTGACCCAGGCTACCTGTGTAGACCTGTGGCTTTAGATACTCACTTTATTATTTATATATGAGGTATTCCAGTTAGATGTCTTGCAATTTACATACAGGCAGTATTTTTATGAAAATGACTAAGTAATCAAGTTGGTTAAGTTAATGACGTCATAATTGAATTAAAGAAAAAGTTATTCCGCATTCTAATTAAGTGTGGCTTAATACGATAGTGTGTTAACAATCCGGGTTAACACGGGCTGTTACATTTTATGGTATCAGAGCACTTTCTAGGGAAAAGCCTGTATGTATTGCAATAACTTAGGGTGTGTCGTTGCGTGTCTACTTTGCGTTCCCTCTAACTGGTGTGTGTTATGATAATGCATATGTGACCACATGGCGTGGGCCTGATCAACTCATTCTTTGTGTAACTTGTGCAGAGTCATGGTGCCACCAAGGAGGAACACGAGTACAAGCGAGGATCAATCGGATCCTGTCCTGGCTGCATTAGCTGAGATGCAGGCGGCCCGACTAGCCGACCAGGAAGCCACGAGGCTGGCAAACCGGGCGATGCTGGACGCTATTCGTGATGCGAACCGGCAAACCACGGCAGAGGTTCTGGAGGAGAACCGGATGGCCAACATGACTATGATGAGGGTCATGTTGGAGGAGTTGAGGGCTGGTCCTGCTGCGGGCCAGGGTCCTCCACCACCTCCACCGCCGCCACCGCCTCCACCTCCGCCTAGTCAACAGGAGGACACCCAGAGCCAGATGGGCGAGGGTGATATGCGATCAGCATATAAGGAATTGTAAGACGTCAAGAGGAAGAATGTTACTTAATCTGATGCAAGAAAAGGGCAAAATCACTGTTAATTTGTCAAATATCTTAATCTAAAGTTGTATACTGATTTTATGTTGATTTCATAGGAGAAATGCACAAATTAGAGCTGAAAAGGACAAAGTGAAACTAAAGGCCCACGCTACGAGCGTGGGAATGGCGCTTGCAGCATCCGAGGATCGCGCAACTGTTGAATTCAGATTTTAAATTCGAAATTTGAATTCAATTTTATTTTAATTAAATATTTCCGTTAAACGTTTCTGTAATAAATTCATACTTTAATATTTCCGTTAAACGTTTCTGTAATAAATTCATACTTTAATATTTCCGTTATAACGTTTATGTAATAAATTGTAAGGTTTCCGTTTTCAAGGTCAAATAAAGGAGCGTAGGAAAAGACCCCAAGACAGTGAGTCTACGCTTCAAGCGTAGAACCCTACGCTTGAAGCGTAGACAAGGAGAAAAAAGGCAGAAGCTCCACGCTTGGAGCGTGGATCCTGCGCTCCAAGCGTAGGGTTGAGATGGACAGCTGTCAGTTACGAGAAAAGGAGGATTCTGAGGTGCATAAAAAGGGCACAAGGCAACCCTAAGAAGACACTTTTCTTTCTGGACAAAATTCTAGGTCATTCGGAGGCGGAAGCTCTGGAGAAATCTCTTCTTCTACCTTTCTGTAGTTCTGATAGTTTATGTTTTCGTTTGAATATTTGATTCTAGCCATGATAATGGTTGGCTAGAACCTCTTTGCTGTAGTTAGGGTCACGAACCCTTGTGAACCCCTGATACAATGGATTGAGTTTTATTGATATATTTATCTTTTGAATTTCGTTCTATTCTGATCGTATTGTTATTGTTATTATTAGATCCGATCAATCTAGTAAGTAATAATAAATCTGAGGATTAGGGCCAACAAGAGGGATCTGAGGTCTTTAATCCAGAAAGGGGATAGAACGACGGTATGAACATGATCTAGACATAGACATGATTCATATTGTAGATGTTTTAATTATCGATCTTTATGCTTGATCTCATATAGGGCACCTCAAGGAATTAGGGTTCTATATGAGATCAAAGGGTTAATTTCTCAAGGGATTGAGAATTAACTATTGATACCTTTATCTGATAATTATCTAATTTCACGATTTATATATTAAATATTTAACTTAATCCAGAGTAAAAGGTGGGGATCATTGGTGAGTGTTCTCTAACTGCAGCGCTTTCCTCACATATTTAAACCCTTATTTCATTTCTTTTTCAAAAAGAACCAAAAACAAGTCTTTTAATTTTACAAATCAAATTCCCACACAATCCTGACATTCGTGTCAAAAACATCTTTGAAAATTTAATCTTAAAAGGAAAAGTTTTAATTGATTTAGACACACTCTCTGTGGATACGAACTTTGACTTATCATTGTATTACTTGCGCGATTCGGTACACTTGCCGATTCACGTCAAGTTTTTGGCGCCGTTGCCGGGGAGTGTTTTTCTTAAATCAATTAATCTTGATTTTAAAGATTAAATTGTTTTTATTTTATTTTATTTTATTTTTGTTTTGAATCTGTGCTACTAATCTTTTCTCTGAAGTTGTATGCAAAGCAGTTCTTTTCTAAGGAGAAGCGAACGAATTGCTCAAAAAGAGAAGGAAAGAAAAAGGGCACAGACAATTCCCATTCCAGTAGCCGAAACCCTAGAGATGGCTGCCTTTAATCAAAATGCTGATCCTAGGATGAACACCATCCTCACGCCTATCTTCAACAGGCCCAATGCTGGAATTGTTCCACCAGAACTTGGGAACAATCAATGGGAGCTCAAGTCCAACATCATTCAGTTGGCCGAGAGAGAAAAGTATGGAGGAGAGGACAATGAAGATCCTCACAGATTCATTGACAGATTTTTACGAATCTGTGACTCTACAAAGCCTCCACATGTTTCTGATGATGCAATACGATTAAGACTTTTCCCTTTTTCTGTTAAGGGAAAAGCTCTTGATTGGGTGGAAAGACAACCTGCGGATAGCATCATCTCTTGGGAAAATTTATCTGAAAAATTCTTTGCAGAGTTCTTTCCCATGGAGAAATACAACAACATGGTAAATGATATCACCTCCTTCAAACAACAATTTGGAGAGACCATCTGCGCTTCTTGGAATAGATTCAAGGCCCTCATGAGAAAGGTTCCTCATTATAACCTATCTCAAGGGGACCAAGTGAGAATCTTCTTCAATGGTTGTTTACCAGAAACGAAATTGGTCATTAATACTGCAGCAGGCGGTTCTTTGGGTGATAAACTAGCTTCTGAGTCATATCATCTTATTGACAAGTTAGCTAAGAACGAGAATGAAACATCTATAAGGACAGGAAAAAGGGAAGCAGTGCCAATCAATGATAATAGTGCAATGCTGGCAGAACAAAAGTTGTTATCACAACAAATGTCCAATCTGCATGCGAAGTTTGAAAGGATGCAACTTTCCAAAGTTCAAGCAAGTGCAGTTGTCCTTGATTGTGAGTATTGTCATGAAGATCATGACACCAATACTTGTCCTACACTGATGTCCTCAGATTCTACTCAACAATTTCAGGTAAATGGTATTTGGTATGATCAGCGCCCCAATCAGCAAAATTTCTCAAGAAATCAAAATAATGCTGCTGGTGGTAATAATTACCAAAGAAAAAGTTATCAAGGTACTGGTTTAGATATGACATCAGACAACTATCTAAAACCACCACCTATTCCAAAAAAAGAGCCTTCTGACCTGGAGCGTTTAGTCGGAACATTAGCACAAAGTACTAACGCTTTCATGGAAGAGAGTAGGGCTAATCAAAGAAGTACCAATGCTTTCATTGAGGAAAGTAGAGCTGAGTCCAGGAACACTAAAGCTTCAATCAAGAACCTGGAATATCAGGTTGGTCAACTTGCCCAACAGTTATCTGATAGAGCTCCAGGTACCTTTCCTGGTAACACTACTACCAATCCCAAGGAAAATTGTATGGCAGTTATAACTAGAAGTGGGAAAGTGGTATCATCCCCACCAAAACCTATAGAAGAGGAAGAGAAGGTTGAACAGGAGGAGAAATCTGAAGAAGAAACTGAAAAATCTCCTGAAATATTGAAACCGACTGATGATGTGAAGGAGCCAGCTACTCTTCCAAAAGAAAAATTTGAACTTAGTGAAGAGTATCTTATGAAAATGGCACCTTATCCTGGAAGGTTGAAGCCAGAATTAAAAGCAAAAAGTTATGACAGATTTCTTGATCTTTTCAAGAAATTGCATGTGAACATCCCGTTTGCTGAAGCATTGGCTAATATGCCAAACTATGCAAAATTCATGAAGGATCTCCTTTCCAGGAAGCATAAGCTACAAGAGTGTCAAACAGTTGCACTTACTGAGGAGTGTAGTGCTATTATTACCAAGAAGGTCCCGCCTAAGCGTAATGATCCAGGGAGCTTCAATATCCCTATTGAAATTGGGAACACAAAAATCAGTCGGGCATTGTGTGATCTTGGGGCTAGCATTAATCTGATGCCCCTTTCTGTTTACAATTCCTTGGGGATTACCGAGTTGAAGCCTACTCAAGCATCTTTACAACTTGCTGATAGATCCTTAAGGAAGCCAAGTGGTATAGTCGAAGATGTCCTTATAAAAATTGACAAGTTCATCTTTCCGGCTGATTTTATTGTGCTTGATATGGAGGTAGAAAATGAAATGCCTCTCATATTGGGTAGACCTTTCCTAGCCACAGCCCGTGCAATGATTGATGTTGAAAACGGGAAGCTTGAACTAAGGAGGAATGATGAGACCGTTACCATTAATGTCTTTGATTCTTTAAAACAGTCTTCTCACAAAGATAATTGTTTTAGTCTGGAAATCTTAAAGGAAAAACAAAGTGTAGCGGTTGAAGTTTCTAGAAAAGCAGATGATGAAAATGGTGCCACGAAGGTGGAGTTGAAGGAGTCTCCTAAAACTTTAAGAGATATCTTCTTGTGTAACAAGGTAGTGACTGAAGCACTGAAGGAAGAAAAGACTGAATTGAAAGACAAAGATCCCTCTGCTCATACCAATAAAATTCTAAATGAGGATGATGGCAAACATGAGAAGAAACCCCAAGGGAGGAGTCATCCTACAATGAAGAAGGTAGTGAGAAAGGAGGTGATCAAACTCTTTAATAAGAATTGGAAGAGACACCGGAAGCTAAAGTTTGACAAGAGACATAGAGATTCTATCTCTCAGAAGAATCAAAACTTCAAAGAGTTTCTAACATGGCTCCATGGTTTGGGCCAAATCTGGGAATGGTGGCTCCAAACACCAAGGCAGCCAATACCACCAGATCCTCCATTTGCTGAGTCATCCCACGCTGCTGAGTGGGATGACATGGAGGTTTGACTTTATCTCCTTGCTGACGGAGATTTTGTACATTAGTTTATTTTTCTATTTTGTATTTTAGTTAGTATATTTTTCTCTGATGTTTTAATGTGCGCATTATAGTCTCTTCTATATGCCACTGCTTGTTCCATTGTGCAGGTTTTCCTTCTTATGGTTTAATTATTGCTGAGGACAACAATGCTCTAAATCTGGGAATGGTGGGCTTGCGCCTTAGAACTGCAATTCTTCTATCAGGGGAGATATCCTAACTCTTTTCATTTTCTTAGTTATTTTTATAGTTATTTGGTGTGCCATTAAAAATAAAATAAAAAAAAAATGTGTGTTTTGAACAAATCCCAGGTTTAAATGTGCTCATCTTGTTAATGTACATGATTAAATTCTTGGAATATATTGTATGACTTTCTGACATAACATTGCATAGGCATAATTAGATTGCATGATTGCTCGTTTGTCTGAATTAATATTGTGAAATTCTGATAATGTCTGAGGTCAATTTTCTTGAGTCTGCATTGATACCATAGCTGTGAGGTTTTGAGCCTAAACACTGAAATTTTTGTTGAGAGGTCTCACTGTTGTAATACTCTAGAACTTGATTTGTTTCTCTATTATGCATGCATTGATTGATATGATAAAGACATTTTGTTCTTAATTGCTATTGGCCAAAATAACTCACCTGTATGAGATTTTCCCCTTGCTAGCCCTTTGAGCCTGAACTTAATTCTTGATAAATGACCTGTGGCCTGATTGATGGCTTAGCCTATATCAATTTTTTCGTGACTTACCTTGATTGAGATTGAACCATTGAATGTGTTGAAAATAAAATAAATAAATTGAGGTAACCTCCACAAAGGTCAAGTGATTAAGGGATAAAAAAAAAAAAAAAAAAAAAAAAAAATCATCTATCCCCTTTCTATCCCCTTTCTGGATTAAAGACCTCAGATCCCTCTTGTTGGCCCTAATCCTCAGATTTATTATTACTTACTAGATTGATCGGATCTAATAATAACAATAACAATACGATCAGAATAGAACGAAATTCAAAAGATAAATATATCAATAAAACTCAATCCATTGTATCAGGGGTTCACAAGGGTTCGTGACCCTAACTACAGCAAAGAGGTTCTAGCCAACCATTATCATGGCTAGAATCAAATATTCAAACGAAAACATAAACTATCAGAACTACAGAAAGGTAGAAGAAGAGATTTCTCCAGAGCTTCCGCCTCCGAATGACCTAGAATTTTGTCCAGAAAGAAAAGTGTCTTCTTAGGGTTGCCTTGTGCCCTTTTTATGCACCTCAGAATCCTCCTTTTCTCGTAACTGACAGCTGTCCATCTCAACCCTACGCTTGGAGCGCAGGATCCACGCTCCAAGCGTGGAGCTTCTGCCTCTTTTCTCCTTGTCTACGCTTCAAGCGTAGGGTTCTACGCTTGAAGCGTAGACTCACTGTCTTGGGGTCTTTTCCTACGCTCCTTTATTTGACCTTGAAAACGGAAACCTTACAATTTATTACATAAACGTTATAACGGAAATATTAAAGTATGAATTTATTACAGAAACGTTTAACGGAAATATTAAAGTATGAATTTATTACAGAAACGTTTAACGGAAATATTTAATTAAAATAAAATTGAATTCAAATTTCGAATTTAAAATCTGAATTCAACAGTTGCGCGATCCTCGGATGCTGCAAGCGCCATTCCCACGCTCGTAGCGTGGGCCTTTAGTTTCACTTTGTCCTTTTCAGCTCTAATTTGTGCATTTCTCCTATGAAATCAACATAAAATCAGTATACAACTTTAGATTAAGATATTTGACAAATTAACAGTGATTTTGCCCTTTTCTTGCATCAGATTAAGTAACATTCTTCCTCTTGACGTCTTACAATTCCTTATATGCTGATCGCATATCAAATAATTCCCAGATTTAAACGTTGCTGTCCCCAGCAATGTAAAAGACTCAGTCCAGGACATATTTAATTAATCCAACATAACATTCCAGAGACACTCTCAGACACAATATGCCATGCATGCCTGACTCAACATCATAAACTCCCAATAATGTCATCAGCTTCTTAGAGATACAGTCTACATTGGTTACCCCTCACACAGATAAATAATATTCACTCTACACTCAGTGTTTAAGGGTATAATGAGCACTCAATTACTCAAAGCTATAACACTACATAGGCTTGATCATATTCTAAAAAAAAATTCTTAAAAATGAAGAATCACACACATGCATTAATTGATCAAAAGGACTTCACAGGTTGTAACTTGGCCGGGGTAATAGGGTAGGAATATATGGATAGTAGCTCAAACAACAATGAGATTGAAAACTGATATTATTTCACTTTAACACATTCAATTCAATGATTTTTGCTCCACTAACATCCCCACAGAATTTCGGGAATTAATTCCTTCCAGCCCACCTTTTACTCTTTTCCTCTTTTTTTTTTTATAAGGGCATAGATGATTTTTTTTTTTTTTTTTTTTATCCCTTAATCACTTGACCTTTGTGGAGGTTACCTCAATTTCTTTATTGACCTTTGTCTGAATTAATATTGTGAAATTCTGATAATGTCTGAGGTCAATTTTCTTGAGTCTGCATTGATACCATAGCTGTGAGGTTTTGAGCCTAAACACTGAAATTTTTGTTGAGAGGTCTCACTGTTGTAATACTCTAGAACTTGATTTGTTTCTCTATTATGCATGCATTGATTGATATGATAAAGACATTTTGTTCTTAATTGCTATTGGCCAAAATAACTCACCTGTATGAGATTTTCCCCTTGCTAGCCCTTTGAGCCTGAACTTAATTCTTGATAAATGACCTGTGGCCTGATTGATGGCTTAGCCTATATCAATTTTTCGTGACTTACCTTGATTGAGATTGAACCATTGAATGTGTTGAAAATAAAATAAAGAAATTGAGGTAACCTCCACAAAGGTCAAGTGATTAAGGGATAAAAAAAAAAAAAAAAATCATCTATGCCATTATAAAAAAAGAGGAAAAGAGTAAAAGGTGGGCTGGAAGGAATTAATTCCCGAAATTCTGTGGGGATGTTAGTGGAGCAAAAATCATTGAATTGAATGTGTTAAAGTGAAATAATATCAGTTTTCAATCTCATTGTTGTTTGAGCTACTATCCATATATTCCTACCCTATTACCCCGGCCAAGTTACAACCTGTGAAGTCCTTTTGATCAATTAATGCATGTGTGTGATTCTTCATTTTTAAGAATTTTTTTTTAGAATATGATCAAGCCTATGGTAGTGTTATAGCTTTGAGTAATTGAGTGCTCATTATACCCTTAAACACTGAGTGTAGAGTGAATATTATTTATCTGTGTGAGGGGTAACCAATGTAGACTGTATCTCTAAGAAGCTGATGACATTATTGGGAGTTTATGATGTTGAGTCAGGCATGCATGGCATATTGTGTCTGAGAGTGTCTCTGGAATGTTATGTTGGATTAATTAAATATGTCCTGGACTGAGTCTTTTACATTGCTGGGGACAGCAACGTTTAAATCTGGGAATTATTTGATATGCGATCAGCATATAAGGAATTGTAAGACGTCAAGAGGAAGAATGTTACTTAATCTGATGCAAGAAAAGGGCAAAATCACTGTTAATTTGTCAAATATCTTAATCTAAAGTTGTATACTGATTTTATGTTGATTTCATAGGAGAAATGCACAAATTAGAGCTGAAAAGGACAAAGTGAAACTAAAGGCCCACGCTACGAGCGTGGGAATGGCGCTTGCAGCATCCGAGGATCGCGCAACTGTTGAATTCAGATTTTAAATTCGAAATTTGAATTCAATTTTATTTTAATTAAATATTTCCGTTAAACGTTTCTGTAATAAATTCATACTTTAATATTTCCGTTAAACGTTTCTGTAATAAATTCATACTTTAATATTTCCGTTATAACGTTTATGTAATAAATTGTAAGGTTTCCGTTTTCAAGGTCAAATAAAGGAGCGTAGGAAAAGACCCCAAGACAGTGAGTCTACGCTTCAAGCGTAGAACCCTACGCTTGAAGCGTAGACAAGGAGAAAAGAGGCAGAAGCTCCACGCTTGGAGCGTGGATCCTGCGCTCCAAGCGTAGGGTTGAGATGGACAGCTGTCAGTTACGAGAAAAGGAGGATTCTGAGGTGCATAAAAAGGGCACAAGGCAACCCTAAGAAGACACTTTTCTTTCTGGACAAAATTCTAGGTCATTCGGAGGCGGAAGCTCTGGAGAAATCTCTTCTTCTACCTTTCTGTAGTTCTGATAGTTTATGTTTTCGTTTGAATATTTGATTCTAGCCATGATAATGGTTGGCTAGAACCTCTTTGCTGTAGTTAGGGTCACGAACCCTTGTGAACCCCTGATACAATGGATTGAGTTTTATTGATATATTTATCTTTTGAATTTCGTTCTATTCTGATCGTATTGTTATTGTTATTATTAGATCCGATCAATCTAGTAAGTAATAATAAATCTGAGGATTAGGGCCAACAAGAGGGATCTGAGGTCTTTAATCCAGAAAGGGGATAGAACGACGGTATGAACATGATCTAGACATAGACATGATTCATATTGTAGATGTTTTAATTATCGATCTTTATGCTTGATCTCATATAGGGCACCTCAAGGAATTAGGGTTCTATATGAGATCAAAGGGTTAATTTCTCAAGGGATTGAGAATTAACTATTGATACCTTTATCTGATAATTATCTAATTTCACGATTTATATATTAAATATTTAACTTAATCCAGAGTAAAAGGTGGGGATCATTGGTGAGTGTTCTCTAACTGCAGCGCTTTCCTCACATATTTAAACGAAAACATAAACTATCAGAACTACAGAAAGGTAGAAGAAGAGATTTCTCCAGAGCTTCCGCCTCCGAATGACCTAGAATTTTGTCCAGAAAGAAAAGTGTCTTCTTAGGGTTGCCTTGTGCCCTTTTTATGCACCTCAGAATCCTCCTTTTCTCGTAACTGACAGCTGTCCATCTCAACCCTACGCTTGGAGCGCAGGATCCACGCTCCAAGCGTGGAGCTTCTGCCTCTTTTCTCCTTGTCTACGCTTCAAGCGTAGGGTTCTACGCTTGAAGCGTAGACTCACTGTCTTGGGGTCTTTTCCTACGCTCCTTTATTTGACCTTGAAAACGGAAACCTTACAATTTATTACATAAACGTTATAACGGAAATATTAAAGTATGAATTTATTACAGAAACGTTTAACGGAAATATTAAAGTATGAATTTATTACAGAAACGTTTAACGGAAATATTTAATTAAAATAAAATTGAATTCAAATTTCGAATTTAAAATCTGAATTCAACAGTTGCGCGATCCTCGGATGCTGCAAGCGCCATTCCCACGCTCGTAGCGTGGGCCTTTAGTTTCACTTTGTCCTTTTCAGCTCTAATTTGTGCATTTCTCCTATGAAATCAACATAAAATCAGTATACAACTTTAGATTAAGATATTTGACAAATTAACAGTGATTTTGCCCTTTTCTTGCATCAGATTAAGTAACATTCTTCCTCTTGACGTCTTACAATTCCTTATATGCTGATCGCATATCAGAGGGTAGTCACTTGACGGGGGCTATGCAGACTATCCCCGTACTTGCTGAGGATCGTGACGAGATCGATCGCCGGCTGAATGCTTTCCGCAAGCATAAGCCACCTACCTTCGACGGATCGTATGATCTCATTGCTGCTGCTAGATGGCTACAGGCGCTGGACAAGATTTTCCGGATCATGCAGTGCACCGATCCGCAGAAGCTGTTGTTCGCCACGTACATGCTGGAGGGCGAGGCCCATGAGTGGTGGACCAATCTTTCTCAGGTCTATGAGATGCAGGGTCATGTGATGACGTGGCCATTCTTCGAGGAGAGCTTCTTGGGTCAGTACTTCCCTTATGACTCACAAGAGAGGAAGCAGGGAGAGTTTGACCGGTTGGTACAGGGCTCGTTGTCTGTTGACGAGTACCTGGCCAAGTTTAATGAGCTGGTGAAGTTTTCACACTTCAGGATGGCGAGGCCTACTCCTACATTCTTGGCTGCTAAGTTCCGCAGGGGACTTAATGAGGATATTGCTGGTTACTTAGCTGGGTCTGCATCCATAGATTTTGGGACACTGGTCCAGCAGTGTCGTGATATTGAGGACTTCTACAGCACGAGTAAGGCCAAGAAGGCCAAGATGGAGGTACCACAGGGTACCGGCGGTTCCACTCCCTGGAAGAGTAAAAATTTTGCGAACAAGGGCAAGGGCAAGCAGATGGCAGCTAAGCAAGCGCCAAATCAATTTAGAAAGACTGCTACTCCGGGGAATGCCGCTAGACCTCCTGCTCCCAGATGTTCGGGATGCGGGAAGTCACATTTTGGGCCGTGTTCTACCGGGCAGCTGATATGCTTCCAGTGTGGCAAGGAGGGCCACTATTCCAGAGATTGTCCGACGGCGAGAGTTGCTGCAGTGCAGGCTGTGCCATTGCAGATGGTTCCTACTGGGGCACCAGCAGTGCCACCTACTACGGGGCGTGTGTATACGTTGGATCGTCAGCAGTCGGACAGAGCTCCGAACCTGGTCAGAGGTACTGTTACCATTGGTGGTTCAGCTGTTGATGTGTTATTTGATTCAGGGGCAACGCACTCTTTTGTTGCTACCCCTATTGCTGTGGGGCTTGAGTTGCCCAGTGATGTGCTTTCTCCACCGATGCGGGTTACCACCGCCACCGGAGAAAAATGTTTGACCTCCACTGTTCATCGCGATGTAGCGTTTCAGTGGGATGGCCGTGACTTCTCGGTAGATCTGATAGGATTACCGATGGCCAACCTTCAGATTATTTTGGGCATGGATTGGTTGTCCAGAAACTGTGCAATGATTGACTGTTGTGCCAAGAAAGTGGTGATGTCTCCGGGTGGGTCCACAGCCAGTTCCTCACCGTTCATTTCAGTCCTGCAGGCGAGGAGGGCCTTGAGAGCAGGGGCATTTGGCTATGTTATGTTGGGAGGTTTGGTGAGTGGAACACAGGAGGATCTCACTGGCATTCCTGTGGTGAGGGAATTCCTCGAGGTGTTTCCTGAGGAGATTCCTGAGTTCCCACCACAGAGGGAGATAGAGTTCTCCATCGACTTATTGCCTGGTGTGGGGCCTATCTCGTTGGCTCCATACCGGATGTCGCCACCAGAGTTGGCGGAGCTGAAGAAGCATATCGAGGAGCTTTCAGCAAAAGATTTTATTCGGCCGAGTGTGTCTCCCTGGGGAGCACCGGTCATATTTGTGAAAAAGAAAGATGGGACCATGCGGTTGTGCACCGACTACAGACAGTTGAACAAGGTGACAATCAAGAACAAGTACCCTCTTCCACGCATTGATGATTTGCTGGATCAGCTCAGGGGTGCTTGTGTGTATTCCAAGATTGATCTCCGGTCCGGTTATCATCAGATACGGGTTAAGCCGGAGGATGTCCCAAAGACAGCGTTTCGCTCGAGGTACGGGCACTACGAGTACTTGGTGATCCCGTTTGGACTCACCAATGCACCCGCAGTGTTTATGGACTACATGAACAGGATTTTCCAGCCGTACCTGGATCAGTTTGTGATCGTCTTCATTGACGACATCTTGATCTACTCCAAGACGGAGGAGGAGCATACCGAGCACTTGAAGATTGTGTTGCAAGTGCTAAAAGAGAAAAAGCTATATGCTAAGCCGTCGAAATGTGAGTTTTGGCTCAAGGCGGTTAAATTTCTGGGTCATGTAATTTCTGCTAATGGAGTTGCAGTTGATCCGAACAAGATTGAGGCCGTGATGGATTGGGAGAGGCCCAAGACGGTTACAGAAGTGAGAAGCTTCTTGGGTTTGGCAGGTTACTATCGGAGGTTCATAGAAGGATTCTCCAAGATGGTGCTACCGATGACTCGCCTTACCCGGAAGGAGACTCCATTCGTGTGGACACATGAGTGTGAGGAGTGTTTCCAGGAGTTGAAGGAGAGACTGACTACTGCTCCTGTGTTAGTCCTTCCTGATCCTGCGGAGCAATTCGAGTTGTACTGCGATGCCTCTGGTAAAGGACTTGGCTGTGTGCTGATGCAGAAAGGTAAAGCGGTTGCTTACGCTTCAAGACAGTTGAAACCTCATGAGGAGAACTACCCGACTCACGACTTGGAGTTGGCAGCCATTGTTTTTGCTTTCAAGATTTGGAGGCATTACCTGTTTGGCATGAAGTTTGCTGTATTCAGTGATCACAAGAGCCTGAAGTACCTGTTTGACCAGAAGGAGTTGAACATGAGACAGCGTAGATGGATGGAGTTCTTGAAGGACTACGACTTTGAGTTGAGGTATCACCCTGGCAAGGCCAATGTGGTAGCTGATGCTTTGAGTCGGAAATCCGTGAGCTTATCTAGCTTAATGATGAACGACTACGAGATGATCGAGAAGTTCAGAGACTTGAGAGTGAACTCCTTGTTTGGGGGTGCACTACTTGAGATGGAGACAGCAGAAGTGATCAATGAGCTGATGGAAAAGATCAAAGAGGCGCAAGTGCAAAGAGAGTGCCTTGATTACGTAAAGAACCAGGACGGTGTGTCTTGGAACGAGGATGGATTGCTGCTATTCCAAAAGAGGATTGTTATTCCTCGAGGGCCATTAACTGAGGAGGTTATGGCAGAGGCTCATAAGGGCCGGTTCACTATCGACCCTGGTGCCACAAAAATGTACCAGGATTTAAAAAGGAATTTTTGGTGGCCGGGCATGAAGAAGGACATAGCGGTCTACGTGTCCAAATGCCTTATTTGTCAGAAGGTAAAGATCGAGCACCAGAAACCGTCTGGTAAACTTCAACCTCTGGAGATTCCACAGTGGAAGTGGGAGAGTATTTCCATGGACTTCGTGGTGGGATTGCCTAAAACTCAGGCTGGTTGTGACTCTATCTGGGTCATTGTGGACAGATTGACCAAGTCTGCCCATTTTCTTCCAGTGAAGGTGAGCTTCACTACAGAGCAGTTGGCCAAACTATATGTCCGCGAGATCGTGAGGCTTCACGGGGTGCCCGAGAGTATCATCAGTGATAGGGACCCGAAGTTCACATCTCGGTTCTGGGAGGCACTGCAGGAGGCTTTCGGTACGCAGTTGAGATTGAGTACCGCCTATCACCCTCAGACTGACGGACAGACTGAGCGGACCATCCAGACATTGGAGGACATGTTGAGAGCTTGCACGTTGGAGCAGGGTTCTGCATGGGATAGGTACCTTCCGTTGGTTGAATTTTCATACAACAACAGTTTTCATGCTAGTCTGGGTATGGCACCCTACGAGGCGCTGTATGGTAGGAGGTGTCGGACTCCTACTTGCTGGTCTGAGGTTGGAGATAAAGAGCTTTTCGGCTTGGACTTCGTCCAAGATACTACCCTACAGATCCAAATGATCAGGGAAAAGTTGAAGCAGGCGCAGAATCGCCAAAAGAGCTACTACGATGTCAAGCATCGACCACTGGAGTTCAGTGAGGGTGAGCACGTGTTTGTGAAACTTTCACCTGTCACCGGTGTTGGACGGGCACTCGGCGTGAGGAAGTTGAGCCCGCGATTCATAGGGCCCTACCAGATCCTTGGTAGAGTAGGACCAGTTGCCTATCGACTCGCCTTACCTCCGAACCTCGCCAACATCCACGACGTGTTTCACGTGTCTCAGCTTCGAAAGTACATAGCAGATCCTTCGCACGTGGTGCAGCCGGATGACGTGGAGGTTCGGGAGAACCTAAAGACTCCCGTCGGACCACTCAAGATTCTCGATCGAGGCGAGAAACAGCTTAGGAGCAAGATCATTCCGATGGTCAAGGTGCAGTGGACTGGGCGTAGTCCCGAGGAGTGTACCTGGGAGCGAGAGGACGAGCTTCTCCGACAGTATCCCGACTTTCGAGACAGGTATGTTTCTGATTTTGAGGACAAAATCCTTAAAAAGGTGGGGTGAATGTAAGAACCCGCACCGTTAATTAAGGTAATTAGTAAGTTAATTATGATAATTAGGAAATAATTCCATAATTGACCCTAATAATTATTAATGGACTTAGATAATTATATTGAGCGAGTAAAAATGCTGAAAGTCGCTTTTCGGAAGAAAAGCGCAGATACCGGTTCTGCTACTCGGTATAAATGCGTACCGAAAAAGTATCCCGGAAAATTATAACGAATGCATGATAATTACTAGAATATTATGTAGGACTTGTAAAACAAGTTTCAAGTCAAAATGACGTAATCTGATGCCAGAACTGATACTGGCTATGGAAAAGCGCGTACCGGAAAGGTGCTCCGAAAAATAAAATAAAAATATGACAAATCTTAGAAAAATGTGTAGGTCTAGATTCCAAAGTTTGGGATCAATATCTTGTACTTTGCGATTAAGGCTAATACTGTGCGATTAGTGGCTTGTGCCTATAAATAGGCACATTATGAGGGCACAAAACCCTAGAAACACACACCAAAACGTGGAGGCTGCAGCTGAGGGTGGAAAACACTGTTCCATTGGCTCTCCTTCACTCTTTGAACTTCCTTTGCTCTTCTTCTTCTTCTTTTGGCCTTGATCATCACCTTTCATGCTTGTTTAAGCATTGTGAAGGTGAGAGTTGATCTTGGGGCTGCATTGTGGCCATTATTCTGAGTTGAGAGGTAGTTAGTGAGCATGAGTTTGAAGCTTTAGTGATGGCTACTTTGTGGTAGTCATTGTAAGCTTCAAAGTGCCTTCTTGTGGTGCAAGAACCCACCTTGAAGTGCCATTTTCGTGCTCATACTTAGGCTGAGTTTGAAGTGTCTTGAGAGGGCTCCAAGAGCACAACTTGCCTCTGTTTGGAACCTTGGTATGTTACCTCACCATGATCATGAGTTTAATGCTTAAAGTTGGTGTCTTGGCATGTAAAAAGTTAAAATGAAGTAACCAACACCTAAATGAACTTGTATATGCTTAAAGATGCATGCTTTAACGTGTACATGTGTTAAAAGTTGGATCTTTGGGATGGATACTCACGAAATGCAGAAACTGCATTCTGTCGTGAGATATCCGGATATTTGTCGAGCAGATATCCGGATATCAGTATCCGGATATGGTATCCGGATATTGATATCCGGATATGGGATCTGGGTATCCGGATATGACATATCCGGATATGTCCAGTGTGATATCCGGATATGACATATCCGGATATGCCCCTTCTGATATCCGGATATCCTGAGTTCTGCGCAGACAGTAGCTTTTCTGTATGAACAGTAAGCTATGGGGTGTGTGTGGACCCTAGTTTAAGGAAGTTGAACTTCTGTAATAACTGGACTAAGTCAGAATCACATGATTAAGGGCTTATGGCTTTGTTGGAAGCCTTGAGACGTAAAACGTAAAGGAAAGGCGTAGTCTTTAAGTTGTATGCATGTTGTGCTTTAATATTGACTTGTTAAATGGTCCATATCAGATTGTGATACTGCTGTTTGTGGACTAGTGAGTGGTTGGACTTGGCTTGGATAGCTAGCTTGCAAGGTAAGCTTTCGTGTCCTCGGTTTAGCCATTTTGATGTTCCACCATGTCCCATGGGGATGGGTTTATGCATGCTGTGTTACATGCTTTGATTATTTTGGAAATGCTGTTGAGCTGTTTATATGTAATGAGCTATTATGATATGCATGTGGTGTCCACCTAGACGGCAATCCTGAGTATGTAGTACATACAAGATGGAGAAGCATGTGGGTGAGGTGCAGGTAGTATCCATGTACTCATGTAGGCATAGACGTATTCCTACATTTCTCTGGCCAGTAGATTTGAAAGCACACATGTCATGATTAATTGCTGCATCGCATAGTTTTGGAACTTATATTGTAAATACTGTTTTTGAACTTATATTACACATGTAAGTGAGCTTGGGGTGGAGACTCCTTGAGGACCCCTTGTCTTACTGAGATTTCTTGTTAGAGATCTCACCCCACGTTTGGGGACGCTTATTTCAGGATCAGGTAATGTTGAGGGCTCAGGTGGCAGGAGGCCAGAGCTGAGCTGATATTTATGACATGCTGACGTGCTGGTTGTGGATTGCTGTTATTTGACTGCTGTTATGTTTTCTGCCTTATTTATGTTAAGTTCATGTTATGACTGTTATTGGGCATTGTTGCCTTATTTGGTGAGCATGGGGTTTGTCCATGCCACATGGTTGACTTTGGTCTTTTATGTTAATGTTGTAATTAAAGTATCAGGATTTTGACCCAGGCTACCTGTGTAGACCTGTGGCTTTAGATACTCACTTTATTATTTATATATGAGGTATTCCAGTTAGATGTCTTGCAATTTACATACAGGCAGTATTTTTATGAAAATGACTAAGTAATCAAGTTGGTTAAGTTAATGACGTCATAATTGAATTAAAGAAAAAGTTATTCCGCATTTTAATTAAGCGTGGCTTAATACGATAGTGTGTTAACAATCCGGGTTAACACGGGCTGTTACACTTTCCGGCATCTATATATAGACGTTCCTCCCTTCAGAAAATTCATTCAATTTTTCTGCATTGTTACTCTATCGGCTTTTTCCTTCACCCGTGCAGATATCCATCCATGTGATTCCTCAGACATCCTGTTGTGTTTCGTTTGGGCTCTTGGTTGATAGTTGTCATCATCCTTGAGACGCAATCTGTTCTATCTTGGAGACACTTGTTCATCTACCTTCGGCAATAGTAAGGGAACAAAATGTCTTAAGGAAACAACTGTGTTGGGCTCGAGTTTCTTCCATTATTTTGCATACTATGTTCACACTAAACCTGTACTGTGAGTCTGTTCTATTTTCTTTATTGCAATGTATTTCATAATTCTGTTTTAATTTCTCTGTTACATTCGGATTCAAGTCTTTTGGTGATCATTCACCCACTCTCTTCGACAACAGTAGATCTCTAGCATGACTATGGAAGCTTGAATCTTTATAATCCAATTAACTATTTCATAGTTGAAGATTTCTCTAGATTAGATCTCATGATTTTTACTTCTCTGCATTAGAGAAGAATTTTCACGTTAAAATTTGCTATGATTTTTTCTTCCATCTTTCTATTCTTCATTTTTTTATTTTATGCGTGTTGGTCGAACTGGTAACTTCAAGCCGACCTCAAAGTGTCGTACTCATGCACCACTAGTAGACCTATGACTTATTTCCGCGCTGATTTAGGGACTCCGTCCCAACAATAATAGGGACCATATAGAAAGCATAAAGGGAGTGAATAATCGAAAGCATTAGGACCACATATGTGACATACGTTCGAGAAGCTATATTTTTGTTTGCAACTGCATATGAACTGAATCAACCTTACTTTCGGCTGCAGAACAATTGTGATTTAGATTAGTAAATTAACAAGTGGCCTCCTTGAATCTCAACTAATTTGTCTCAAAAAGAACTATCAGCAATTGGTTTATAGACAATAGTTTAACGGATTATCTTCCTAGTACAACATTAAACATCTGGCTGCAAGGAGGGAAATTTAAGTTTAGTTTTCTAGCTTGAATGCAAGTTGGTTTCTTGATTTTTATCTTCGTTACAATTTAAAGTGAGAAGAAGAATGCAATTTCCAAGTTGAGATTTAAGTACTTAAGTACTATTCGTTTAGGCTCATTTGTAGATATTAGGTGGCAACTTTGATGGTGTTGTAAGTGGAGGATAATTCTGGATACTTTTGTTTTTGTTGTTTTTTTTTAAATTTCATTGGTTTGTTACATATGGACACATGGCTGCTCTACACCGCGCGTCATTTTCTTGGAAATGCAAAGGCTACCTTTTTTTTAAGGGGAATGTACATGTAATGTTACAAAAAAAACAAATTGTCCTCCAGAGACAATATTTTGAGAGAGAGAAAATGATATAAAGAGAGAGAAAAACAATGCATGGGTCCCTCAAAAGAATTGTTTCTGCAGGAAAAACAAAAAAAAAAAATCGTAACATTACGGATGGATTACCCTTTTTTAATGATTATGATTATTCATTACTGTTTTGAGTCGAGATTTTTCTTAATCTAGCCGAATCAGTAGCAAAAATAGTGGCAACAAGTATAAGACAATTTTACATTATTCGAACTTTAAGGACTCATTTGGTGGACATGATAGGATAAGGATAGGATATAATATGGGCTGGTAAGAGTAAGATATGATATGGAGCTGATAAGCCCATATCATGTATTGTGTTTGATGAACACATGATTAACAATTTGATAAGATTATGTAAAAGGAGAAAGGAAAAACAAAAAATAAAATATAATACAATAAATACAAATATATTGGATAGCGTGAGATATATGGGATAATGTGAGGATATATTGGGTATCCAATATTAGTATCCTATCCTATTGAATCCTAACCCATCTCCCCTCATAGGATAAAAAATCATGTATTGGATAGGATAAAATAAGACAATAGGATAAGCTAATCATATCCTATTGACCCACCAAATAAGAGATAAAAATAAGATATGATAAATTATCCTATCCTATCTTCTTTATTCTATGCTACAAACATGCCCGAAAAATAGTAATGAACTTAAATGCACAAGCTTGAATAAAAAACAAAATGAAATTGCTTTTTTTAAAGGGGGCCATAAATGAAAATGTATTTTACTTCTTTCACTTTATTCTGCTTCTAGTATATCTTGACTTAAAGCAACATTTTTGCTTAGAGTAATTTTATTCAGTTAGAAAATATTGATAAAGTTAGAATTTACTAATATCCAAATGTGATTGTTAGATAAGTCATAAAGTAATGGTCATTACTTATTAAAGATAATAATTTATCCATAGAAATTCTAACAAAAATTATTCTGTTTTCTTTTTTGCTTAATGCTGTCAAACTGTCAAAAAAAGCATATCTTGGTGGCAGTATTTTTATCCAAGAAGTCAGTTAAACCAATCGAACTTACCCCCTTCCTCCATACGCATGAAACCTCTCAGAAATAAATAAATAAAACAAGGACCACTCTAGAAATAGACCAATGAATCCAGCACTCGCATGTTCACTTTTTTTCACCCAAATTGAAGCATTATATTCGATTTTTTTTTTTTTGTTATAAAAAGACTAAAAAAAAGCCTTTAGTAAATGTTTTCATTTTCTATGAGCAGTTTCTTCATGCTGCATGCACATATTCTTTTTTTTTTTTTTTAGTAGACTGCATGCACATATTCTTCGGTTTTATATTTGCATAGGGTGATGGTGTGATTTTGTATTTATTAAAATTTACCTTTACATTACAATAACGTGAGGAGTAGCCTTCCAATGAAAATTCCTTTGTTTTTTTTTTTTTTTTTGGTGTGGAAAATTCCTTTGTTTAAATATTGAGAAAGGATAATGTTTAATCTTCAACAGCATAAGGTTGCCCAAGGAAAAGAAGTAGGTTAGTTTTCTTTGAGCTTCTTTCGGACAAATACTGATCTAGTACTATCTCCTTGTTATAAATTGAACCTTTGAAATTTAGGTGGTTTCCTTAAGCTTTGGTTATACAATCTAATTAATGCAATATTATTTGGGAGTGAGCAAACAGATGAAATATTCTAATTCGTTTAATTTTCTATGATATATTCTACATGGTCATTCAAACATTTTTTAGGTATTATATAATTAAAGAGTTTAACTATAATAGTAAGTATTTGAAAGGTTAAATTTTGTTAGTGATGTGATTGCATGATAATATAAAAAAATTACATCAATATCAAATATGCTCTCTACAATTGAAAAAATGTTAGACACTTGATGTTATTATTATTTATCTGCTTAGTGAAACCGTATGTTAATTGTTTATTGGTCTGATCAGAAGTCATGCTCAAAGTGGAAAAGGAAGCCGTTGGAGCTCAATTCAGAAGTACATAAAATGGGTTACATGAAATTAATCACACTCCCATCAATAAAGATTGAACTGAAAGCTACATGCAAATTGCTTTCGGTATTTTTCTTTTGATTGTATATGTGTCTATTTTATGTTGATATTTGGAGGCTTGGCATCCTTGGAAACAGATATATATATATATATATAAAATAAGAGGAGGAGAGGGGGGGGGGGGGGGGGGGGGGAGTCACTAAAATAAAGAGTAGGATAAATGCGCATGAACGTGTACATAGTAAGTTAGAATTATAATTGGAATTCTATTTGATTTTACTTTGAATTATGTTAATATGCTTATAAGATAGGAAATAAATTGAAAGCAATGGTATGAGAAACGTAAAGTTAACAAAGTATCAAGACTGACATCTAATATAGAGAATTTGTAAGCTTTCTCGCTTAAAATCTTACCATTTTCACCCTCAACAAGCAAACCCTACATATATTGCTAGCTCCTATTAGTCTTTAATCTCATTACTCTTCTTAGAGAAATATAATCTCTCTCAACAACTTAAGTTTTTGGGTTAAATTGATTTTTTACATGGTTTAAGAACCTCGGTGTCATGGGTTCGATCCTCACTGCCCCCCATTTAGTTAATAATTAATTAAGTCTTGTAAAGTTTTTTAGGTACAATAAGTACTTTTGTAAAAATATTTCAGACTAAGCTTTTGCTTATAAAAAGAAAAGAAGTTAAAAATTAGATTTTCCAAATAGGCATTCAATAGAGGTGACAAAGTTTTGGTAGATTATACATACATACATACATACATACATACATACATACATGTGTGTGTATAAAATTTTTTTCAATAGAAAAATATTTGTCTTGCCACATAAGATAACCTTATCTCTGGCTACCCCGAAACTACATCATTTTGGGTGGTAGGAGAATTAATGAAGGGTGTTTTGGTATTTTTGTTTGTTTATTATCTACTCTTCAAATCCAGTGGACTCTTGTGTGATCAGGGGGCGTGTTAGAGAAATTTAAAACCATTATACGTAACATCGGCCTATAACTTAAGCTTTTGGGTTGAATTGATTCTTCAAAAGTCTGATGTCGATCAATTTAATATATGCCTTTTAGATCATTAATTTGATGTTCAGCTAACAATTTAAGTTATTAGATTGAATCAGTTCTTGACATAGTATCATAGTTTTTGTGGCCAAAGAATCACGAATTTTGATGTGTGCATCATCATTCAAGTCTAATGAATTATTTTTGAGAAAATATGTTAGACAAAATATAATATGAAATCATTAATATTACTCTCACATAAAAGTTTAAACTTTTAGTTAAATTGATACTTTACATATGGATCAAAATATTGTGTAATTTGTATATAGATTTTTATCATCCATGCCAATGAAATATACAATACATTTAGCTCATCAGATAGGTCTATACATAACAAGATAAATTAAACGCAGCAACCCCTTTCCTCTCCTCTCTTCCTTTTCCAACCTCAAATAGAAAATAAATATCATTGCTTTAATTTCCCACCATTGAAGCTTCTACTAGAGGATATATTTCAATCGACGGAATCCGTATCATCAAAAGCTTTTTTTTTTTTTTCAAACCTGAAAAGGATGAGAACTCAAGATTTAGAAAAACGTGTCAGTGTTGGAGAACTAATTATACAGTAAAGTATTATGTCTAAGAACCTGCAGTATCTAATAGGGAGACAATCAACATATACTTTATTAACTTCAACACAAAACTTCTTAACCGTGTAAACTCCAAACCCTATTAGTTTGTTATGAACTCAAAATTAGGGATAAAAAAATTTAAGGATTGATTTTGCATATAATTTTTCACATAAAGACTATCATATCACCTGATGCTTTAATTGGGAAGCTTTCAGCCTCATATACTTCAAAGTAGCAGATTGACTGATTTTATGATCAAAATTCATCATTTACTAGTAGGGCAAGTTATATTTACAAACTTTTTTGTTTACAAACTCTTACAAACTACACTATATTCTCCCGCGAGAATACAAATTACATTATGTTCTCCCGGGATAACATAGTGTAATTTGTAAAAAAATTCAAAAAAATTTGTAAACGGATCCTGTCCCTTAGTTAATATGAAAAGACATACCTGTGATATAATATGAGATGTGAGGTACAAATATATTACCAAGTGATATGATCCTGCAAGCCTGCTAGCTAGGGTAAGTTGTATAGCATAAGAAGGGAAAGCGAGAAAACAAGAAACAAAAATCAGATAAGGGATCATAGAAAGAAAGAAATGGAGATGGGGTGACAGGAAGAGAGTGAGCACGATTAGTTTCAAGAATGAATCGTCTTCATCCAAGAAATCACCATGTGTGCTCACTTTCTTCTGTCACCTCCCTTACCCTTATAATATTATACCCATATGATTAATGAAATCTGATATGCATCACCGTTCCTTAAATCTGCAATTGGATCAGACTATGCTAATCCTTGCTTCTGAAAAGGGTTGGAGGGTTAAGGGAAGAGAACAAACTAGCCCTTTTTTTTCTCTCTATATTTAACACAAAAACTGTTTCGTTTCTAAGGAACAAGTATCAAGTAACTTGAATTGTTCTTGTGTGTGAGAAGGTGAAGGGGGAAGCAAGGGTATATATAGAGCCAGAATTAAGAGAAATAATTGCTTGCATCACTTTTGGAAGGAACAAATGTGGGGTTTATCTTTCATTGCTCATTCTATAATATTTTAAACCTTATAACGGAAGGACAAAGAGAAATTAGATAAAGAAAAAAAAGTAGTGTAAAACTTTATCTTTATGACCTCTATGTCATCTTATAAGCCCCATTGGTGAGGGTTGGGGTCATTTACATGATTTTATAGGTTCAAATTTCGTGTTCAAATTAATAATACTAGTCATAAAAGTGATGCTTGATTATATCATGAGCTTAATTTGCATCAATCTCATTAGGGTTTTTAAAATTATCAATTAACAACGCTGCATGTATAAGCATATATTCAGAAATAAATATGTATTCAGTTTATTAATTAAAAATGATGAGTTATTTTTATTGATTCTTATAAACGACAGAAAGTCATTAAGATAGAGAGGTTCTTGCTCTGAATTATCATGTCAAGAACTAACTAGTTACAAGTGCTGCATTATTGTTGCCCATATTGAAGGAATATTCATAGTGCTGGTTATTACGCATAATATGCTGCATATCGAATTGAAGCCCAACAACACATGCGGAACTATAATGGCAGGTTACCTTCTTTTAGTTAAAGAGGGAAGACGGGAAAAGGTTGAATTAAAGAACTAACTGGCCAATTAGTGATCGACACAGACTCACATAATTAAAGTCTGTGTGTATATATAGAGAGAGGGGGCTGGTGTCAAATTGATCTTTTGACACCTCATCTGAGAGCTGTTAGATCAAAAAAGATCAATACTCTGATTTTGTAAGTATGTGACACCATTGATATTTTTTGATCTAATGACTTTCAGATGAAGTGTCAAATTTCAAATTTGACACCGGTGTCAAAGATCCTACCTCACACACATATATAAGGGTTGACATTTCTGCAGTTGTTGTACGTGCAGCAATCAAATATTTGTCATATGTATACTTGAAAACATTAAATGTGGGGAATCATAACCATACAAAGGATGAAAGCATTAAATGTAGGGAATCATAACCATACACATGTCATTGTTATACGTAACGTGACTGCAGAAATGATTTTACCATATATATATATGGGATATATATATATATATGCAGCTGCTGTATGTGCATTGTCAAATACTTTCCATATATATACGTGAAAGCATTAAATGCTAGGAATCATAACCATATAAAAGATTAAAAGAATTAAATGTGGGGAATCATAACCATATACATGTCGTTGTTATACGTAAAGCGGCTGCAGAAATAATTTTACATACATATATATATATATATATATATATATATATATATATGGTAAGATCATTTGATACCAGTGTCAGATTTAAAGTTTGACACCTGATCTGAGGCGTTAGATCAAAAAAGATCAATGATGTCACATGCTTACAAATCAGAGCCATTGTTCTTTTTCAATGAGGTGTCAAACTTTAAATTTGACATCGATATCATCGGTATCAAAGAATTCTGTCATATACATATATATATATATATATATATATATATGGCAAAATGATTTGTAATGTGACTGTATATAAGCATTGGTACAGTCACCTAAAAACTAGGTCATTTTGGGTGGGATAAGAGAAGTTCGCATTTAAAATTAATTGTAGAAAATAAAAATATTATATTTATTTCCAACTTTGTATGGTTATGATTCCCCATATTTAATGTTTTATATTTATTTCCACCTTTGTATGGTTATTATTCTCCATATTTAATGTTTTAACATTATAAAACGACGTAGTTTTATATGACTGCACCAATCCTTAGGTGCAGTCACTTTACATCCACTAAACCCTATATATATATATATATATATATATAGGGTGCATTACCAGTAAGACATAGTTATAATACAAAAAAAAAAAAAAATTCTCTATACCCATTAGCTGATGTGACTGGGGAAAGAAAAAAAAAAGCAATCTTTTATATTAACACTATATCTTACCAGTAAGACATAGTGTTAATATAAAAGATTGTTTTTTTCTTACCAGTAAGATATGGTATAAATAGACTAAAAGGATATAAATTGTATCCTTAAAAAAGACACACCTCTCTCTCTATATATATACCCTAATTATCTCCACTGTTTCTAATTATTTCTTTTAGGCAAAGTTGGCAATAGGTATGTTCATTAGTTTCAATTTTTTGAACTGATTATAAAATTAATCCCGAGTTGAGATTTTCATCATTCTTGCTTACCAAAAAAAAAAAAAAAACTCATCATTCTTTTCCAAAAAGATATATTCAGTTTAAATTATACTTTCTTTATGCTTCATATTAACTAAAACATTATTGATGCAAAGTTAATCATTGACGTCAATGTTCGAACCAATCGCTCCAGGGTGCGTACGTGTTTGAGTTTGAGCCCATGGCTTTTTACACATTCCCCTATTGACTTGCGAAATTAATATTAACTTTTGATACTTTGGCCATTGTTGTATATGAATCTAATACTCAAATCGGATTACTAGAGTCTAGAGTAATCGATAAACTAATAAAT
>JAVKPL010011952.1:0-55635 GCA_032173675.1 Gastrolobium villosum | reverse complement strand
AAAATTCTAAAGCGCCATCACATGAGTCACTTCGATCTCGTTTGCTCCGGCCAACCCCAACACAGCTCTAGACCACTCCCACTCCGCGAATTACTATAGGTTATCCATTAAGTCAACTGCTCTCAAATTTTTATACAGCAAGCTAGACACATCAAGATTCAATTTGATATATCATACACCTAATTTGATTTACAAACGAAGCGGGAATAAAATTCTCAACACCGGTCCAGAACAGCCTCAAAGTGCAGGGCAAAATAGGGCAGTCACGTGTATTGGCTTCCACAGGGTTGCATTCAACCCAAAAAATTCTAAGATTTTAACACAATGTAGGGGAAATCTCAAGCTTTAAAATGGCGTATGGAACGTCCCTATTGGACCTCTGTGGAGGGAGATATGCTCTCCCGAAGTTCATCTAAAATCTGCCAATCCTACAGAAAATTCGTCAGAGTTTCTTTTGTTTTTGCAAAAATCCCCAAATTGCAAATGTTCACTAGTACCTCAAATGTACCTAATAACCAATGGGTGGCACACACAAGGACCAGCAATGCCTTGGGGCTCTTACAACCTAACTCAGTTTACATTTATTATACAGTTCATACTATATAGCTCACTTTATAAATCCTTAACTTGTTTCAATCACAAAGGTCCATTTTCATGCAATTTCTCAACATATGGTAATTCATAAACCTAAATAGGCCTAAAGCCCTATCATCATATTACATCAAGTATCATCGTACCATTACACTTCTCAATTACATATTACATCTTACAATTCATAACATTAAATTACAACTTACAACATAAAATTTAGAATGAAAAATATGACTAGACTTAGGCAAAATATATATAATCATTCCTCGGCATATATAAGACTATGGGTCTCATCCAAGACATGTTCCTAGAACATCCTACCAAGGTATCCCTTCCATCCATATACACCCGAGACATTCCTAGTGTGCTCCTATCCGAATCACACACCACGACCTTAGGTCAACTGGAACTCTCTCTCGGAGACCTATCCAGTGGAAGTCCTTCGCCCGAAGGCTAAATGTCCACTCCCAGAGTCGGCCCCACGGCAAAACCCGACCGGAATCCCCAACGGAATGTCCAACGGATGTCCAAACCAACACACGTCTACCGGCCAGAGACCACAAAATTTCACACATAACAAGCAATAATGCATGAAAACACATAATCACACAATGCTATAAACACAAAATCCAACCACAACCTTCCACTAGGTGTGGTGGAGCATACAAGGGATTAAACCCCAGTTCCAAGGGTTTACTTCAACTTCGAGAGTCACGTTCCACACGTACGCTCCCAGTCAATCTTCCACAATCACGTCCGTGTGAGGCACCCTATAATGATCAACACCATGATCAACATCTTACCACATTACTCAACATCTTAAATTTATGACACTTCACTATTTTTTTTCTAAGTTATAAATCCCATTTTTTCACCTAAATTTTTCATGGAATTTCTAGCTCATACACGTCATTCTAAGATATTTTCATCTAATACCATTTTTCCATTTTTGCTTATAATTCACATCTAAGATTAAAGACTTAGAGTTCATATTTTTGGATTGGTTAATCAACCATCCAACCACCACACATATACTCACATCTAACTACCATTTAAGGCTTACACAAGCACCTCATCCAATGCCTTTTTCCAACACAATTTCCCCAATTTTCTCTAATATTCCCTTGTCCAATAGCGCCCCAAAGAGGTGATTTCAAGGCTTGAGAGTATCACCAATGGCTTTAGACCCCATGTGTTTTCACAATGAATTATATCAACAAAAAAACCAAAGGATTTGGTTAACATCTCAACACCTTTAACAAAATCCAAGTCAGGTTTTACTCAAAAATATTCTAAGTTAAAATCCATATTTTTCACCTAAAAGAGAGGCGTTTTTAGTTTAAACACATCATTCTAAGGCATTATCATCTAATACACATTTTCCATTTGAGCTCTCTAACATCACACATCAACAATCAAAGTTTAGGGTTCATGAATATCAACAACAATCAAACCATGTAAATGGGGTGGAAATATACTCACAACCAAGGCTTGATGCTACCCCAAGACATATCCAAGCAATGGAAGAACAAATGGCTCCATGAACCACAATATTTCCCAAAAATCACTATTTATAATTTTTCCCAAATTTGACTTTCAAGGCCAAAGGATGGTACCAATGTGTTTGGCAGGTTATTTTTGTCAACAAATTTCAACACAAATTTTGTTGGATTTGCCTGGGAAATGAGTGGTTTAGGAGGAAACAAAAAATCAAGGTGAAGGGCCTGTAATTCTGTTTTCACGACCATGGAGAGAGAGAATTGAAAGTGATGAGTGAATAGTGACACACATTTGGCTTTATGAAATGTTATAGGGTGGCTTTCATACCTCACGGGCCTTGAATTTCATCCGAACTTTCACTAAACATTAAAAAATTCACAACCTATTTCGAGAAACACCTTTTTAACATTAACCATTCTCCTTTAATTATACTTCATCATATAAATCAGTTCCCAATCATTCCTTTGGGAAAACACTATTGAATCAGCACGCATGTTTGCTCTGGATTATCAGCTTCCTGTACATCCAGAATCTCGTGCCGTTGACACGAATCTCCATAGGTTGAATGACTTCACCAAGGTACTGACTTCAATGATAATGTTTGATCAAATATTATTAAAATCATATTTCCTAGTTCTATAGACCATTTATAAATCATATTTCACCTATACAATATGATTTCACCTATGTTATGATATGCCTGGATTATATTAAACTGACAATCAAGTTGAAATTATCATGGTGGGAATTATCCCTAGTGGTCCGAAATACAGACAAAATGTTGTCCGTTTTATTTTGGCTATGAAAATGAAAAAGTTTGCAATACATAAAGAGAAAAGGAGAAAATTCATTTAATTAGTTTCCACATTAAATTAAGTTGAGCATGTTGAGCTTACTATCACATGAATGTTAATTAACCAGCTACAAACGAGGCGTTATAGTAATTGATTAAGTAATTTATGTAATCGATTACATCTCATCTCCATGCAAAATAATCGATTACATAACACATGTGATAAATTAAATGGCTAGTCAAAGGTTAACTAGAGGCAGATTGATGTATACTTTTGGTACGAGAATAAAATGGTTATTTTTTATTTAATAAGGGGCAAAAAGATCAAAAATTCTTTCAATTAACCCCTTATAATTTGTAATGGTAACAGATTAACATATCTGGAAAAATTGTTACTAACAATGTAAACCCCAATTCCCTAATTTATCAGGTGTTTGATTACACAAAAAGTGCTCCAACCAGACCAATTACTATAACTATTTGACGTGAGTCGGCAAGTGTACCGAATCGCGCAAGTAATACAGTGATAAATCAAAGTTCGTATCCACAGAGAGTGTGTTTAAATCAATTAAAACTCTTTCTTTTAAGATTAAATATTTCAAAAGGGTTTTGACACGAATGTCAGGATTGTGTGGAAATTTGATTTGTAAATTTAAAAGACTTGTTTTTGGTTCTTTTTTGAAAAAGAATTGAAATAAGGGTTTAAATATATGAGAAAAGCGCTGTAGTAGGGAACACTCACCAATGATCCCCACCTTTTACTCTGGATTAAGTTAAGTATTAATATATAAATCGTGAACTTAGATAATTATCAGATAAAAGTATCAATAGTTAATTCTCAATCCCTTGAGGAATTAACCCTTTAATCTCATATAGAACCCTAATTCCTTGAGGTGCCCTATATGAGATCAAGCATAAAGATCGATAATTGAAACATCTACAATATGAATCATGTCTATGTCTAGATCATGTTCATACCGTCGTTCTATCCCCTTTCCGGATTAAAGACCTCAGATCCCTCTTGTTGGCCCTAATCCTCAGATTTATTATTACTTACTAGATTGATCGGATCTAATAATAACAATAACAATACGAACAGAATAGAACGAAATTCAAAAGATAAATATATTCATAAAAACTCAATCCATTGTATCAGGGGTTCACAAGGGTTCGTGACCCTAACTACAGCAAAAAGGTTCTAGCCAACCATTATCATGGCTAGAATCCAATATTCAATTGAAAACAAAAACTAAAAGAACTACAGAAAGGTAGAAGAAGAGATCTCTCTCAGAACTTCCGCCTCCGAATGACCTCAGTTGTGCAGAATATCAGATGTGCCTCCTAGGGTTGCCTTATGCCCTTTTTATAACCTCAGAATCCTCCTTTTCTCGCAACTGACAGCTGTCCATCTCAACCCTACGCTTGGAGCGCAGGATCCACGCTCCAAGCGTGGAGTTTCTGCCTTTTTTGTCTTTCCCACGCTTCAAGCGTGGAGTTCTACGCTTGAAGCGTGGACTCACTGTCTGGAAATCTTTTCCCACGCTTCTTTATTTGACCTTGAAAACGGAAACCTTACAATTTATTACATAAACGTTATAACGGAAATATTAAAATATGAATTTATTACAGAAACGTTTAACGGAAATATTAAAGTAAAATAAAATTGAATTCAAATTTCGAATTTAAAATTTGAATTCAACAGTTGCGCGATCCTCTGATGCTGCAAGCGCCATTCCCACGCTCGTAGCGTGGGCCTTTAGTTTCACTTTGTCCTTTTCAGCTCTAATTTGTGCATTTCTCCTATGAAATCAACATAAAATCAGTATACAACTTTAGATTAAGATATTTGACAAATTAACAGTGATTTTGCCCTTTTCTTGCATCAGATTAAGTAACATTCTTCCTCTTGACGTCTTACAATTCCTTATATGCTGATCGCATATCAAATAATTCCCAGATTTAAACGTTGCTGTCCCCAGCAATGTAAAAGACTCAGTCCAGGACATATTTAATTAATCCAACATAACATTCCAGAGACACTCTCAGACACAATATGCCATGCATGTCTGACTCAACATCATAAACTCCCAATAATGTCATCAGCTTCTTAGAGATACAAGTCTACAATGGTTACCCCTCACACAGATAAATAATATTCACTCTACACTCAGTGTTTAAGGGTATAATGAGCACTCAATCACTCAAAGCTATAACACTACCATAGGCTTGATCATATTCTAAAAAAAATTCTTAAAAATGAAGAATCACACACATGCATTAATTGATCAAAAGGACTTCACAGGTTGTAACTTGGCCGGGGTAATAGGGTAGGAATATATGGATAGTAGCTCAAACAACAATGAGATTGAAAACTGATATTATTTCACTTTAACACATTCAATTCAATGATTTTTGCTCCACTAACATCCCCACAGAATTTCGGGAATTAATTCCTTCCAGCCCACCTTTTACTCTTTTCCTCTTTTTTTTTATAAGGGCATAGATGATTTTTTTTTTTTTTTTTTTTTTTTTTTATCCCTTAATCACTTGACCTTTGTGGAGCTTACCTCAATTTCTTTATTTTATTTTCAACACATTCAATGATTCAATCTCAATCAAGGTAAGTCACGAAAAATGGATATAGGCTAAGCCATCAATCAGGCCACAGGTCATTTATCAAGAATTAAGTTCAGGCTCAAAGGGCTAGCAAGGGGAAAATCTCATACAGGTGAGTTATTTTGGCCAATAGCAATTAAGAACAAAATGCCTTTATCATATCAATCAATGCATGCATAATAGAGAAACAAATCAAGTTCTAGAGTATTACAACAGTGAGACCTCTCAACAAAAATTTCAGTGTTTAGGCTCAAAACCTCACAGCTATGGTATCAATGCAGACTCAAGAAAATTGACCTCAGACATTATCAGAATTTCACAATATTAATTCAGACAAACGAGCAATCATGCAATCTAATTATGCCTATGCAATGTTATGTCAGAAAGTCATACAATATATTCCAAGAATTTAATCATGTACATTAACAAGATGAGCACATTTAAACCTGGGATTTGTTCAAAACACACATTTTTTTTTTATTTATTTATTTATTTTTTTTTAATGGCACACCAAATAACTATAAAAAATAACTAAGAAAATGAAAAGAGTTAGGATATCTCCCCTGATAAAAGAATTGCAGTTCTAAGGCGCAAGCCCACCATTCCCAGATTTAGAGCATTGTTGTCCTCAGCAATAATTAAACCATAAGAAGGAAAACCTGCACAATGAAACAAGCAGTGGCATATAGAAGAGACTATAATGCGCACATTAAAACATCAGAGAAAAATATACTAACTAAAATACAAAACAGAAAAATAAACTAATGTACAAAATCTCCGTCAGCAAGGAGATAAAGTCAAACCTCCATGTCATCCCACTCAGCAGCGTGGGATGACTCAGCAAATGGAGGATCTGGTGGTATTGGCTGCCTTGGTGTTTGGAGCCACCATTCCCAGATTTGGCCCAAACCATGGAGCCATGTTAGAAACTCTTTGAAGCTTTGATTCTTCTGAGAGATAGAATCTCTATGTCTCTTGTCAAACTTTAGCTTCCGGTGTCTCTTCCAATTCTTATTAAAGAGTTTGATCACCTCCTTTCTTACTACCTTCTTCATTGTAGGATGACTCCTCCCTTGGGGTTTCTTCTCATGTTTGCCATCATCCTCATTTAGAATTTTATTGGTATGAGCAGAGGGATCTTTGTCTTTCAATTCAGTCTTTTCTTCCTTCAGTGCTTCAGTCACTACCTTGTTACACAAGAAGATATCTCTTAAAGTTTTAGGAGACTCCTTCAACTCCACCTTCGTGGCACCATCTTCATCATCTGCTTTTCTAGAAACTTCAACCGCTACACTTTGCTTTTCCTTTAAGATTTCCAGACTAAAACAATCATCTTTGTGAGAAGACTGTTTTAAAGAATCAAAGACATTAATGGTAACGGTCTCATCATTCATCCTTAGTTCAAGCTTCCCGTTTTCAACATCAATCATTGCACGGGCTGTGGCTAGGAAAGGTCTACCCAATATGAGAGGCATTTCATTTTCTACCTCCATATCAAGCACAATAAAATCAGCCGGAAAGATGAACTTGTCAATTTTTACAAGGACATCTTCGACTATACCACTTGGCTTCCTTAAGGATCTATCAGCAAGTTGTAAAGATGCTTGAGTAGGCTTCAACTCGGTAATCCCCAAGGAATTGTAAACAGAAAGGGGCATCAGATTAATGCTAGCCCCAAGATCACACAATGCCCGACTGATTTTTGTGTTCCCAATTTCAATAGGGATATTGAAGCTCCCTGGATCATTACGCTTAGGCGGGACCTTCTTGGTAATAATAGCACTACACTCCTCAGTAAGTGCAACTGTTTGACACTCTTGTAGCTTATGCTTCCTGGAAAGGAGATCCTTCATGAATTTTGCATAGTTTGGCATATTAGCCAATGCTTCAGCAAACGGGATGTTCACATGCAATTTCTTGAAAAGATCAAGAAATCTGTCATAACTTTTTGCTTTTAATTCTGGCTTCAACCTTCCAGGATAAGGTGCCATTTTCATAAGATACTCTTCACTAAGTTCAAATTTTTCTTTTGGAAGAGTAGCTGGCTCCTTCATATCATCAGCCGGTTTCAATATTTCAGGAGACTTTTCAGTTTCTTTTTCAGATTTCTCCTCCTGTTCAACCTTCTCTTCCTCTTCTATAGGTTTTGGTGGGGATGATACCACTTTCCCACTTCTAGTTATAACTGCCATACAATTTTCCTTGGGATTGGTAGTAGTGTTACCAGGAAAGGTACCTGGAGCTCTATCAGATAACTGTTGGGCAAGTTGACCAACCTGATATTCCAGGTTTTTGATTGAAGCTTTAGTGTTCCTGGACTCAGCTCTACTTTCCTCAATGAAAGCATTGGTACTTCTTTGATTAGCCCTACTCTCTTCCATGAAAGCGTTAGTACTTTGTGCTAATGTTCCTACTAAACGCTCCAGGTCGGAAGGCTCTCTTTTTGGAATAGGTGGTGGTTTTAGATAGTTGTCAGATGTCATATCTAAACCAGTACCTTGATAACTTTTCCTTTGGTAATTATTACCACCAGCAGAATTATTCTGATTCCTTGAGAAATTTTGCTGATTAGGGCGCTGATCATACCAAATGCCATTTACCTGAAATTGTTGAGTAGAATCTGAAGACATCAATGTAGGACAAGCATTGGTGTCATGATCTTCATGACAATATTCACAATCAAGAACAACTGCACTTGCTTGAACTTTAGAAAGCTGCATCCTTTCAAACTTTGCATGCAGATTGGACATTTGTTGTGATAACAACTTTTGTTCTGCCAGCATTGCACTATTATCATTGATTGGCACTGCTTCCCTTTTTCCTGTCCTTATAGATGTTTCATTCTCATTTTTAGCTAACTTGTCAATCAGATGATATGACTCTGAAGCTAGCTTATCACCCAAAGAACCGCCTGCTGCAGTATTAATGACCAGTTTCGTCTCCGGTAGACAACCATTGAAAAAGATTCTCACTTGGTCCCCTTGAGATAGGTTATAATGAGGAACCTTTCTCATGAGGGCCTTGAATCTATTCCAAGAAGCGCAGATGGTCTCTCCAAATTGTTGTTTGAAGGAGGTGATATCATTCACCATGTTGTTGTATTTCTCCATGGGGAAAAACTCTGCAAAGAATTTTTCGGACAAATTGTCCCAAGAAATGATGCTATCAGCAGGTTGTCTTTCCATCCAATCAAGAGCTTTTCCCTTAACAGAAAAAGGAAAAAGTCTTAATCGTATTGCATCATCAGAAACATGTGGAGGCTTTGTAGAGTCACAGATTCGTAAAAATCTGTCAACGAATCTGTGAGGATCTTCATTGTCCTCTCCTCCATACTTTTCTCTCTCGGCCAACTGAATGATGTTGGACTTGAGCTCCCATTGATTGTTCCCAAGTTCTGGTGGAACAATTCCAGCATTGGGCCTGTTAAAGATAGGCGTGAGGATGGTGTTCATCCTAGGATCAGCATTCTGATTAGGAGCAGCCATCTCTAGGGTTTCAGCTACTGGAATGGGAGTTGTCTGTGCCCTTTTTCTTTCCTTCTCTCTTTGAGCAATTCGTTCGCTTCTCCTTAGAAAAGCACTGCTTTGCATACAACTTCAGAGAAAAGATTAGTAGCACAGATTCAAAAAAAAAAAAAAAAAAAAAAAAAATAAAATAAAATAAAATAAAAACAATTTAATCTTTAAAATCAAGATTAATTGATTTAAGAAAAACACTCCCCGGCAACGGCGCCAAAAACTTGACGTGAATCGGCAAGTGTACCGAATCGCGCAAGTAATACAGTGATAAATCACAGTTCGTATCCACAGAGAGTGTGTTTAAATCAATTAAAACTTTTTCTTTTAAGATTAAATATTTCAAAAGGGTTTTGACACGAATGTCAGGATTGTGTGGAAATTTGATTTGTAAATTTAAAAGACTTGTTTTTGGTTCTTTTTGAAAAAGAATTGAAATAAGGGTTTAAATATATGAGAAAAGCGCTGTAGTAGGGAACACTCACCAATGATCCCCACCTTTTACTCTGGATTAAGTTAAGTATTAATATATAAATCGTGAACTTAGATAATTATCAGATAAAAGTATCAATAGTTAATTCTCAATCCCTTGAGGAATTAACCCTTTAATCTCATATAGAACCCTAATTCCTTGAGGTGCCCTATATGAGATCAAGCATAACGATCGATAATTGAAACATCTACAATATGAATCATGTCTATGTCTAGATCATGTTCATACCGTCGTTCTATCCCCTTTCCGGATTAAAGACCTCAGATCCCTCTTGTTGGCCCTAATCCTCAGATTTATTATTACTTACTAGATTGATCGGATCTAATAATAACAATAACAATACGAACAGAATAGAACGAAATTCAAAAGATAAATATATTCATAAAAACTCAATCCATTGTATCAGGGGTTCACAAGGGTTCGTGACCCTAACTACAGCAAAGAGGTTCTAGCCAACCATTATCATGGCTAGAATCCAATATTCAAATGAAAATATAAACTAAAAGAACTACAGAAAGGTAGAAGAAGAGATTTCTCTCCAGAGCTTCCGCCTCCGAATGACCTCAGTTGTTCAGAATATCAAGAGTGCCTCCTAGGGTTGCCTTATGCCCTTTTTATAACCTCAGAATCCTCCTTTTCTCGCAACTGACAGCTGTCCATCTCAACGCTTGGAGCGCAGGATCCACGCTCCAAGCGTGGAGTTTCTGCCTTTTTTGTCTTTCCCACGCTTCAAGCGTGGAGTTCTACGCTTGAAGCGTGGACTCACTGTCTGGAAATCTTTTCCCACGCTTCTTTATTTGACCTTGAAAACGGAAACCTTACAATTTATTACATAAACGTTATAACGGAAATATTAAAATATGAATTTATTACAGAAACGTTTAACGGAAATATTTAATTAAAATAAAATTGAATTCAAATTTCGAATTTAAAATTTGAATTCAACAGTTGCGCGATCCTCTGATGCTGCAAGCGCCATTCCCACGCTCGTAGCGTGGGCCTTTAGTTTCACTTTGTCCTTTTCAGCTCTAATTTGTGCATTTCTCCTATGAAATCAACATAAAATCAGTATACAACTTTAGATTAAGATATTTGACAAATTAACAGTGATTTTGCCCTTTTCTTGCATCAGATTAAGTAACATTCTTCCTCTTGACGTCTTACAATTCCTTATATGCTGATCGCATATCAAATATTGATAAAATTTTCACACCTATCGGTACACTCACACCACAGTATTTTAACACTAAAATTTCACTATTCATCAATTTTTCCCAAATTTGCCTATTCACTCAATTTTTCGCTCTGATTCCATTTTCAGCATTATTTTTGTCATACGAAATCTCTAACTCAGTATTTAAGCCTCATAACACACGGTTGGCAAATTACCATTTTGCCCTTTTTGCCCTTTTTGGCCATAATCCTTGGATTTTCACTAATCCACCAACTTTCATTTCACAATATAATATAAAAATAAACATTTAAATATTTGAGGTGTTATAGCAAACATTTCATTTCTCAACATGCAAGGCATAAGATTGTATCCTTAATTTGATCAATCATCTAAAACTCTGATCAATCAAATCCTCATGAAATTTCATAAAAGAAAAAGAAAAAGAAATATTTATCCTAATTAAATTTTATCCTAATTCTAGACTACACTAACATCCAACTACACTAAAAATTATTCAGACTAATAAAAACTAAAGAAAAGAGATTGAGATGTTCCCTGTTTTGGCTCATCCACTCGTGTGACCTCTCCATGCAGTATTCACTTGCCATTCAATCACATCACACCCACAATTCCCAGATTTAAACGTTGATGTCCCCAGCAACTAATTTAAATCTAAAACAGTAGTGGATCACTGAAACACATTCACATACAGTTAATAGCATCAGTACTATCAGAAATATGAATCTACAAATAGTGAAATCTCAATGTACAGTAACATATTACAAAATAACCAATATAAATGTACCAACAAAATAACCCAGATACTGAAAAAGCAAAACAAAATAACAGCAGGAAAATCCCAAATCATGACTCCACAAAAGATGCAGTCGCCTCATCATCAGAGTCAAAGGGGTCTCCTGGGTCAGAATGCGGGAACGGTGTATAATCTGTCTGTGCAACACCTGTACTGATCCCTGCTCCTGCACTAACCCCGACTGATGGTCCGGCACCATCCTGACTCGCAGCAACTGGCTCTCCACCCGGGGCCTGAACATCCAGCTCAATGTCATCATCAGAGGACTCATTGTCATCACGCATATGGGCGGCAGCTGCTGCCTCGAAAGCATCCTCCTCCTCAGAATGAGGGTACACAGCAGGCTGAAAAGTGGACGTCTCAAGTCCATGGGCCTCACAAATGTCGTTCAACATCTTTATAACATGTGTCTGGAATGACTGCTGACCCGCCTGCATAAATTTGAGGCGACGATGTAAGTGGCCCATACGCATATCTCAATTTCTCAACCACTGTTCCCCTGCTCTAATGCGCTCTTCGAAGTCAGCATCCTCTGGCTTCTCTCCTTGCTTCCTCCCCGGTGTCAATCCCTTTGGACCTTCCCCTCCAATTCTTAACTGATCCCTGATCAGCTTGGCATCAATTTTGGGGTGCAATTTGACTTGCACTCCATTATCAGTAATGTCAACTCCAGCTTTCTGGCATAACAGCTGAATCAGAGAGCAATGGCCAAGAGAGAATGTACTGGTGTCTGAGTGGGCCATATCATAAATACTGTCTTGAAGAAGGGTAGGCAACTCTACTTTCCCCTTATTCATGATAGTGGAAATCAAAATAGACCGCATCAAGTTCACCTCCGCCTGATTAGATGAAGGCATGATATTGGAGACAATGAAATGGAACCAGACTCTTGCTTCTCCATTTAACTGCCTCAACCACAGCAGATTGGGATTGACCCCATCCTTTGTCATCTCCCATTTCTCCCCAGGTTTTGCAACTGTGTGCAAAGTGGGTTCAGCTGCCCCCAATTTGGTCCATCCCTCAAAGGTAGGATCCCTCCTCCTGGGTGGGACATCAATCTTCTGCCAATTTCGGCGGAAGTCACAAGTCAAGGCCTGAGTAGTGTCACTGCCTTTGATCTTCAGCAGCTTCTGGATGGTATAAGCATCATATTTGATCTGCTTACCTCTCACCCAACTCATGAAGGTCCTCTGCCCTCCTTGATCTCCATTGTAAGCATTGGCAAAAAACTCCCGGGCTATAGCCCGGCTACTGTTCACCAATATCTCCCCAAAAGTGACCCATTCCCGTCTCCTCAATTGAGACTGGAAATCTGGGTATTCATCCGTGTCCAAGATGAATTGGCGTTCCCGGACGAATGGCCTATGAGAGGTTTTCTTGTTGAAGCGGTCTTCATGTTCGGCACTTCGCCAGAAGTGCTCATCATATGCAGGAGGTGGTGGTGCTGAACTTTTGGCCCATCTTGCCCTCTTTTTGTTCTGTTTCTTTGGTGGTGAAGCCGACATATCTGGTACAACAAAGGAAAAGTCAGTGATGTAATGAACAATGTGGCACATAATTCCCAGATTTAAATGAAGAACATGATGCAAATTAATCCCTCATTACACCAGTGACACCCCCTTAATTCCCAAAATCAAGTAAAAATCATGTTGTGCAGCAGGGGCTGGGCGCTAAAACGGTCACATGGAGCGTTTTAGTGGCCTAGCCGCAATCCTGGTTTACACTGTCTGAGCGCTAAAATGTTGAGAACCAGCGTTTTAGCGCCCTGACTGTTCTAAGTCAGGCATTTCAAACAAGAGACTAGTTCCTCTCCTTAGGGTTTTGAGAAAACCTAGCCTACACTCTTTCATCTCATGCACCATTCTGTAGGGTAGTTCACTACACCTTTCCAAACAGAGTACCTAGCCTCCACCTTCACCAATTGGGCGCATAGCAAGCCTCACTGTGGTGATCATCTGGTGGCTTTCAAGAAGGCGTTCTTGCATCATTGACGAACGGTGGTGTGGATCATCATTAGAGGGTTTGAACCCTTCAGACCTGACAACTGATCTCCCTGACTGATCAGGCCAAAAACAAGATAACATCATGCTGTCCTAAAGCATGAATCTTGTGTGCATGTATGTTTCCGCGGTAAAAATTTTTGTTTTTCCACCTTACATGCACCGGCCTTCAAGGCCAGTTTACTTTCAAGTGGTATCAGAGCCCGGTTGCTTTACCATCGACGGGTGATGGTACCTTGTTTGTGAAAAGAGTTTTTTCACGGTCAAAATCTTTAAAGGGTTATAGTTTAATTCTGCATATGGATTTTGAATCACAAATCCTTTAAGGTGTTAAAGTTTTTGTTTTTATGAACATGTAAATTTGATTTTGTGTTCATAAAACATTATGTATCATGGTTTAGTTTCTTTTTCTTTATGAAAGTCTTAAAAGGAACACCCTTTTTGAAAGGGTAGATTCGGCCATGGAGGGTACTAAGAGTACCTTGAATGTTTTCTTATTTTTCTCCATGAATTGTGTCATGTTTATATGCATGAAATTTTGTGACAAAATCTATCATATAGTCACCTATATGATTCGGCCATGAAGGAGTTTGTGGCTACATGCATGGTTTAATTTTGTTTTCTTTGAGAAAGAATTAACAAAATTTGAATTAAAAATTGTTTTAAAATTCGGCCAACTAGAGAAATTTAAGAATATGAATCTTGATATTATTTTGATGTTTAAATGTTAAATATCAAAATATATGTGAAAATATTATGTGATAATATAATGTTTGTGTTTGCGAGTTTTGATCCTTTCAGGTACAAACAGGAAGGGGATGGTCATGGTGCCCGGATTTAAAATTTTTGAATTTTAAATTAATGTGTAATTGCGCCTTTTAATTTACAAGTGTATTTGTAATTTAATTTTTGTAATTTTGTCCCTCCAAAGATGTTTTGGAGTTTCTTTAATTATGTGTAATTAGAGAATTAGGCTAGTGGCGTATAGACGACAAGCGGCCGTTGCTTAAAGAAGCAAAATGGACAAAAGCGCGAGCACCATGACTATCTCAATATAAACTGTTTATATGCATGTATGATTAGAACGTCTAGTATGCATGAATTGGGCAAACCGCGTTTTGTATTGTTATTATGTTTGTCCAATAGCGACTAGTGTAAACCGATAGATGTTTGACATATACGACTAGCATGATAACTTACAACATGCGTTTGATGAGACCTAATTAACCCTAAAATAAAAGGAACCCTTAAAAGGAATAAATAATTAAGTGTATGATTACCTCCCACCACCAATGCTACTCAAACCTCTTCTACATAGTGGTGCTCCACAACTCGGTTGGGACCCACTGTTTCGTTGAGCTAGAGTAGTGTTTAAAGTCTAAGACACTTAGGGTGCTGGTTTATGCTTAACTAAGACATAAGTTGCAGGCACAGCCGGGCTTATGTGCTTAGGGTAATGGTGCTAGGTTGGTTGCATGAGATGCACCACTAAATGACAAAGAGTTGTCAGCCTAATGTTAAGAGAGGGTATGAGATACTGTTGATAAAGATCAACCCATTATTTAAATTAATCTTGCGGTCTCAGACGGAGATTAAAATAAATAATCGCACTCTTAATCCCACTAAGGTAAAATCTAGAAGTAGATTAACCCTAAGTCAAATAGTAAGGGTCATTGACTTAGATAAAATAGTGGGAGGGGAAAATTATTTAAAGTCTTTAATAATTTGCTTTTAACTACATAACCGTATATTAACTAAAATCATATTTACATCTTTTTCAGCTTTTAGTATGACAAATCAACTGTCACTGCGTTCAATTCTCGATACAAATAAACTGACTGGTTCAAATTTTATGGACTGGTATCGGAACTTAAGAATTGTTCTTAAGACCGAAAAGATAGCTTATGTCCTTGACACTGCTTTGCCTATTGCGCCTAAGGAAGGGGAAGATGGGTTCACGGAATTTGATTTCGTGACCCACAAGCAAAACATGGATGATAATGTGTTGGCTTGTTGCATCATGCTGGCATCCATGTCGCCTGAACTGCGTAAACAACACGAGCATATGGATGCCCTCTCTATTATCCTGCATCTCAGGGAGATGTATGATATTAAAGGCAGATATGAGAGGTATGAGACCTTTAGGGAATTGTTCCTGTGCAAAATGACTGAAGGCATGTGTTTTAACCGCCATGTACTGAAGATGATGGCACTCATTGAGAAGCTAGAGGGTCTAGGGTTCGCAATGGATGCTGAATTAATTAATGATTTAGTTCTATCATCACTTCCTCCTTCTTTCAGTGAATTCATAATGGATTACAACATGCATGGGATGCTTGTGAGCTTGCCAGAGAGAGAAATGAGAAATTGGGGTTTTAGGGTTTAGAAAAAAAAAGAGTGGGCTGGTCCGCGGTTAACCCCACCCTAACCCAAAAGAAATGAGGGTTAATGGGGCTAGGGTCAAAAATAACCCTCCCATATGTGTGCTGAAAAAAAAGGGGGTTAAAACTTGGGGCTATAGGGCCCAGCCCGCGGGCTGGGGGCTGTTTTGACAGCTCTATTCCTCCACACACAATATTTTATGGGGCCCACACATTTTAAAACAAAAGAAAAAGAAAAAAATATGGCACGCAAAACGAATCTCTATAACATTACACAATCACTTTTCCTACAACATAATAAACATAAAACCCTTTTGCTATACTGTCAAAATAATATTAAAAAGATTTTCAAAATAATATTAAATTAATTAATATAGACCAACTAGTAGAATGTTAGAAATTTTATTTTATGGGCAATACTAATTAATTAGTTTTGTATTTTAATATTAATTGGGTTAATGGATATTCCAATATAAATATTGTAACTAAGCCCATTGCGATCACATTTGATTGGGCTTCTGGCATCTGATATTATTGGGCCTAGTTGGGCAGCAATAGGCTTTAGTGTGACCCTGGTTTTCCATGATGGGTGGACCCATGGGCACAGATGGGCATAGACTCTTCTCTGGGTTATGAGCTAGGTCCTCTCTCTAGCCTATTTATACTGGAGTTAAACTGCATAAGCCATCAAGCTCCCATCGTTGAGGCTGCCTTTATCGAAATAGGTGATAGAGAGGAAGATCTGGCATGTAGTCCCTTCTTTCTTTTGGCTTTGTGATGATCCAATAAGGTACACATAATCCCAATTTTGATTTCATATTGTTTGGTATTTTATAATGATATACATGATTCAAGGTTAAAATATTTCTATGATAATATACTAGGAGGAGATCCGTATCCTCACATTCAATAACCTCAAATATTAAATTATTAAAATTATTAATTAATCCATTATTATAATTATTAAAGATAATAATTCTAGAAGTTAACGATTATCGATTTAACTTAGATTTACATTAATATATAGTAAATAATTACTATTATTAATTGTTTAAATAAATTGATGGAAAATTGTGTAAATCAATTATAATCAATATAAATATTGTAACTAAGCCTATTGCGATCACATTTGATTGGGCTTCTGGCATCTGATGTTATTGGGCATAGTTGGACAGTAATAGGCTCTTGTGTGACGCTGGTTTTCCATGATGGGTGGACCCATGGGCACAGATGGGCACAGACTCTTCTCTGGGTTATTAGCTAGGTCCTCTCTCTAGCCTATTTATACTGGAGTTAAACTCCATAAGCCATCATGCTCTCATCGCTGAGGCTGCCTTTATCGAAATAGAGAAGAAGATCTGGCATGTAGTCCCTTCTTTCTTTTGGCTTTGTGATGATCCAATAAGGTACGCATAATCCCAATTTTGATTTCATATTGTTTGGTATTTTATAATGATATACATGATTCAAGGTTAAATTTTTTCTATGATAATATACTAGGAGGAGATCCGTATCCTCACATTCAATAACCTCAAATATTAAATTATTAAAATTATTAATTAATACATTATTATAATTGTTAAAGATAATAATTCTAGTAGTTAACGATTATCGATTTAACTTAGATTTGCATTAATATATAGTAAATAATTACTATTATTAATTGTTTAAATCAATTGATGGAAAATTGTGTAAATCAATTATAATAAATTAATAATTTTACACAAAATTTCCTTAAATAGATTTTCATAAAATATCCATTATAGACAACATCTCTAGACAGCTGCTACATTAGCAATAAGAAAATCAATTCCTTTAGCAGTGGGAAATTTCAAAATATTCATAAAATATGTTCCACTATTTATAATATTTATTTTCCTCTTGATTTTTAGCGCCAGAAGCAAAAATCCGATCATATGATTGGTCCTCTCTTTCTTCACCTTGTATAAAAATATATCATGTTCATGTTATGTCATCTTTTGTGTCAACATGGATCTGTATAAGATCAAACACCAGTCGTTACATACAACAGAAGCCTTTTTAGATTCTAGAGTGAAGATTTTGCATAAGCTTATAACTCTTCCAAATGCAATACAAGAAAAAAAAAGTAAATCAAGATTAAAAATAATTAAACGGATATTACAAAGAAAGATGCAAACATTTTGACAAAAGAAAAACCAAGATTTTTTACAAGAACGACAACCTCTAAAGCTAATTAAAAGGAAACCATACGAATCCACGGGACAGAGCAATACTCTCCAAAAATCCCAGACAGCTTACTCCAAAGAAAAGTAACTGAACTAGAACAATACAAAAAATTAAGAGACAAGCTAGCCACAAGCTCTGAAACTAAGACCAAGAATGCAAAAACAGCGTACGTTATGTTTACTTAATCATTCCTAGACAAGACACTGCATCTACATAAAGGACATGTATTACGAATCGTGAGCCACTTTGTGATGCAATCCCGATGAAACACGTGTGAGCAAGGCAAGCCAATAGCTCTCGACCCAATCTCCGTGAGACAAATAGAACAATCTGTGATGGAAGAAGACTCTGCTTCAATCGTGACTTTTTCAAGATTTTGAAAAGATTCTTGTGTTGTGGACTGATCCAGCCCGGCCCGTTAGGCCCTCGCCCGCCCGGGCCAGTGCCAAAAAGCCCGCATATCAAACAGCCCGCACGGGCCAAAAAATCATATAACCCCACGGGTTAGGGCCAGCCCGCGGGCCAAAAATCAACTCTATTTTACCAACACTTTTAAGAGTAAAATGCAAAAGTATTCCTAATGGTTATGTTGAATTTGGCGGAACCTGAAATGCAAAAGTATTCATATATTATCAAGCAGTGATCAAGACTGTTCATTAGTCATATATTATCAAACAGAAATTGAAAAGGCTTAGTCATCTACTTTTAGTACCATGTCTATATTTTCATAGTAAAATGTAAATTAAGGAGTTTGATTCCCCTACAAAAATACCCGACATCCAACATCCCCAAGTCCCAAAATCCGCTCACCATCAGTTACAACAATAACTTGAATACTCCTCTCAGGCCAGTTTTTTAAATCCTCAAGGACTTTCCCCCTGCAAAAGGCCAAAAGCTATATAACCCTCCAACAAATGTAGTCCAAAATTGCATAGAAATACAGGGAAAAAAATGATAATTAAATTGCATACATATATAGTCCAAAATTAGCTCAACCATTCATGTCCAACTAGCAATTAAAGAGGTTAAACTTCAACTGCAGCTACAATATCAACTAAAATGATACACACACACACAACACAACACAAGGAATTAATTACCCCGATTATCAGCGAAATTGGAATGATAATGCAACCTAGTGGCCTCAACCATCTTGGTAACTTCTTTTGCACTCTCTAAAGCCTTCAAAAAATGATCATCAAGGAAAGTGAGAATCTGCATCAGAGTAACACTTGGAACAACCTTAATTGCTCTTCTAAACTCAGCAGGTGCTGTCTTTGAATGTTCAATATGCTTTGCCTCTGTTATCTCATCTAGCTCTTGCACGTTTTCCAGAACTTTCTCTAGTGTTTTAGGCTCCTCCACCGTATGACCTCCATCACCGTCAACATTATCACCTTCACCTTCCTCATTCTCATTCCCAACCTCAATCTCATCTTCCTCACTCAAAGAAGGTCCTGGCATGTTCTCTACCATGAATTAAGTTGCAAGTGATCATGCTGTATCATTATCCTCACTCAAAAAATGGTTGAGATAATTAAATTGCATACATATATACAAAAGCTATATATCATGCTGTAACATTATCCTTACTCAAAAAATGGTTGAGAACTTAAGATAATTAAATTGCATACATATATACAAAAGCTATATATCATGCTGTATCATTATCCTTTACTCCACATAGATAGTGTTCTTCTATTTGGACAGCTTCAGTTTGTCTTAGAAAGCCACATTGTAAACAAATCCTTATACATTTACAGTACTAACAGAACCCACAAAAAATATCAGAATTTTTTAGTTAAAGTAAATTTAGAAACATTAACCCTGCGTTAGAAATATCAATGCATCTAGATTATCAAAACCCATATTCACAACCACTAAATTTATAAATTCCAACAACCTACAAATCACTGAACCTCAATTAAAACCTCAATTAAAAAGAATAAGCTAAACCTGAAATGTCATTTTCTAGTCCAAATTCTCTATCTCTTTCTCTTTTCATAGCAAGAAAACAAAGAATTTGAGGAAAACCCATCAAAGCATAGAACAGAAAGTTTGCTCATGTGCGACCACCAGCTCCAGTAACAAGCGTCAAGCACGGTGTTCTTGGGGGACTCTGGCATGGCTACAACACTGGTTCTGATTCCCATCATCTTCAGACCCTTATGGTTCAACCGTGCTGCAAGTGACAACGAAGACAATGAAGAAGAAGATGAAGGAGAAAATTGAAGAGAGGGAAGCCTTAATGACGATGAAGAAACTACTTGAGGAAGTGTATCAACTGCGAAGAAGAAGAACGCGTGAAGAAGAAGAAATTAGAAAAAGAAAACCTGAGAGAGAAATGAGAAATTGGGGTTTTAGGGTTTAGAAAAAAAAAGAGTGGGCTGGTCCGCGGTTAACCCCACCCTAACCCAAAAGAAATGAGGGTTAATGGGGCTAGGGTCAAAAATAACCCTCCCATATGTGTGCTGAAAAAAAAAGGGGTTAAAACTTGGGGCTATAGGGCCCAGCCCGTGGGCTGGGTATAACACCTCAAATATTTAAATGTGCATTTTTTATATTATAATGTGGAATGAAAGTTGGTGGATTAGTGAAAATCCAAGGATTATGGCCAAAAAGGGCAAAAAGGGCAAAATTGTAATTTGCCAACCGTGTGTTAGGAGGCTTAATTATTGAGTTAGAGATTTCAAATGACAAAAGTAAGGTTGGAAATGGAATCAGGGCGAAAAATTGAGTAAATAGGCAAATTTGGGAAAAATCGATGAATAGTGATTTTTAAGTGTTAAAATACTGTGATGTGAGTGTACCGATAGGTGTGAAATTTTTATCATTATTTTGGAGAAAGAAAAATATGTCATGGACTGGAAAAATATTTAGATTAAGGATTTGTGATCGGAAATTTTATCGGAGTTAAAGTTAGATCGCGTGTGGGACCCGTGTGACCGAAGTCACTTGGCCCCACCTCCTTTTCTTTCCTTCTTTCTCTCTTTTCCTCTCATTCTCTCGCGCGCTCACTGTGAGGGAAAAAGGGCCATTTTCACCATTTCTCCATTTTCTTCCCATTTCTTCGTTTCTCCACCGAATCGCTTGATTTTGGTGTTGAAATCTATCGTAAACAACCTTCCAAAGCCATTGGTAGCACCTAGAAGCCTTGAATCCATCTCTTTGGCCGCGTTTTGAGCAAGAACAGATCCGACCCATTGGAGATTTTTGAGATTTCTTGGAGTTTTGAGCTTCAAATGGTTTAGTGAAGCCTTGGTGGTGATCATACTACCCATTGTAAGTATATTTGGGGTCTTTTGATAGTTGATTTCTTAGATCTATGAATATGTGTTCAAACCTTTGATTTTAGATGTGTGATGATAGAGAGCCCAAATGCAAAAATGCTATTAGATGAAAAGGCCTTAGAATCATGTTTGTAAGCTAGAAATGCTATGTTAAATTTTGGTGAAAAATCTAGGTTTTTAACTTAGAGAATTTTGAGGAATTTTGATGAAAAATGAGTTTTGTGTAATTGAGATTTGATGATTGTTGTAGGGTGCCTCACACGGATGGATTTGAGAAAAGTTGATTTGGAGCATACGTTTGGAACGGTACTGCTCGTGTTAAGGTAAACTCTTGGAACTTGGGTTTGATCCCTAGTGTGCTCCACCACACCTAGTGGAAGGTAGTGGTTGGATGATGTGGTTATGACATGTTGTGATTGTGTGCTTGTATGCATATTGCTTGTATTTTGTGAAAATTGTTTGGTCCCTGGCCAGTTGACGTGTGTGGGTTTGGACATCCGCTGGGTTCGTCCTACGGGAGAATGCCAGTTGGAGATGCCATGGTGTTGACTCTGGGAGCGACATCAGGATGATCCAAGCGGGGGACGTCCGCCGGATAGGGCTCATGAGGAGTTCCGGTTGGGTATTGCCATGGAGTCTTCTCAACCATGGGAGAGGCGCCAGGACTGTCTCGGGAGTTATATGATGGAGCCCTTGAACGTGAATCCATGAGTGGATGTTCTTGGGTTGTCTCCAGTTGGATGGTGATATTGCTTTACTTGCACATTACTTTATGTCATATTTGTACATTTTAGTGAGCCATGGAGTGGAGAGAGCCTCTAGCTCCATTGGTTTACTGAGATATATCCGTATATCTCACCCCGTGTTTGGGGGACCACATTTCAGGTCACTATGAGCCGGGAGGAGCTTCGGGCAAGAAGCCCGTATAGTGGATGTTGGATTGGCATGCGGTGCATTGGATTGCATGGCTTTTTGGAGGAGTTTATGGAGTGCACATAGCATACCATTAGTATTTTGAGACTTAAGTCATGAACATATTGCATGATGTCATTTTCCATGCTTTTGTTAGTGTTCATGGTCATATGCTAAGTCTTGTTATGTTTTATTATTCATGGCTTGGATAACTGTATATTTTGAGTGAGCATGGGACTTGTCCATTGCCACATTCATAGCCTTGAAGTCTTGATGTGTAATGTTGTAAAATGGTCCATATTTGCATGTAAATGGCCATTATTTTGAGAAGGTTGTAAATGATGTTTAACTTGAGGAAATTGAATGATGGAAGGGCCTAGAGCCTACATTAGGACATGATTATGTGTTATGTGGAGTACCAAGGGGTTAGGGATGGATTACACAACCTTTCTTGGGCTCAAAACTGCTGTAATCTGTCATTTTGCTGCATAGTAATCGATTACCCAAGCATGGTAATCGATTACCATGCAACAGGGGACGAAAAATTAGCTACTGCCTGCACTGGTAATCGATTACTGGCCTTTGGTAATCGATTACCATGTGAGGTAATCGATTACCCAAAGCTGGTAATCGATTACCATAACAGAGGAATTGAAAAATTGGCTACTGCCTCATTTTTGACAGGTGGTAATCGATTACCACCCACTGGTAATCGATTACCACAGTGTAATTTTTGAAAATTCAGGTTTTTCTAGACTAAAAGAAAGGGGTATAACTTGATGGGTAGAACTCCAAATGATACGTGGTTTGAAACCACGCGTAGATAACGTAAAGGACTACAACTCGGTAAAATATGAGAGTAAGATGGTGAGTTTAAATGAATTGAATAAAAAGAATGATTTATGATGTTAGAAAATGTATGCTTCCGCAAATTGCTTTTACAATTATAGTGTTGTTTTAATTGATTACGGAAAAAAGTGTTTATGTAAGAAAGGGATATGTTAAAAGAAAAATTTGCCCGTAATTTAATTAATCTAATCACTGTGATTGTAACTGCGCTTAATATCATAATCAATGTTAACAATACCGGTGTACAACGGGCTGTTACATTTTATGGTATCAGAGCAGTTTTGTTTAGGGAACTCTGATTGTTTGTGTGTTTGTATCTTGTGTGTCATAGCTATCTGTGAACTATTTATGATTAATGTATATGTGATTCCTCAGTGTGGGTCTGATCAACTCATTCCTTTGTGTTACATGTACAGATATCATGAGTAGGGCACGAGGTCGCCGTGGGGCACGTGGTGCAGGTCCTTTGCCACCGGATCCGGTCACTGAAGCACTGAATGCTCTGCAGGCGGAAACGGCTGCAAACAGAAATATGACTGAAAACCTGATGAAAGCAAATCAGGATATGATGCAGGCCTTTATGGCTGAGTTGAGGGCGGATAGAGGTCGTCCTAGGAGGGAAGATACACCTCCGCATACGGCTACGGTGACTCCTACACCGACGCCATCTGTTACTCCTCAACAGGGGGAGAGTGGGGCTAGTCACCACACTGGTGAGGCTAGTCATCATACTACTACGGATCCTAGTTATATTCCTGATCCATCATCTGTTGCCCAATCTACTGGGGCTGCTGGGCAGGTGCTTGATAATGCTGATGATGAGCGTAGGCTCATATCCTTTAGGAAACATAAGCCACCCGCATTTCTGGGGTCAAGGGACCCAAAGGAGGTCACTGCTTGGTTGAGGGGTATGGACAAGATTTTTCAGGTTATGAGATGTCAAGATCCTCAAAAGTTGTTATATTCTGTTTACATGCTGGAGGGTGATGCCCAAGAGTGGTGGGACAATGTGTCTCGCCCATTTGTTATTCAGGGTGAGGTTCTGACTTGGACTATGTTTGAAGGATTATTTCATGAAGAATATTTTCCCCGCGATGTTCGGGAGGCTAAGCAAGGTGAATTCGATAATCTGGTACAGGGAGTTATGACTGTGGATGCCTATGTGGCAAAATTTAATGAGCTTGTGAAGTTTGCTAATTATGGAGGTACTCTACCTACTCCGGAATTCTTGTCAGCTAAATTTCAAAGAGGGCTGAGTGAGAAGATTGCTAAGAGGATGTCTAACACGGCAGTGAGAAACTTTGCTGATTTGGTGACCCAATGCAAGAGGGTCGAGACTGTTTATGGGAGGTATCCAAAGGCGGATAAGGTAAAAGATCAAGATGTTAAGAGGACACCTGGTCCTTCTGGTAATACAAATAGAGGAGGTTTTAATAATAACAACAGGGGTAGGGGGTTGCATGTGAGGTAGCCTCCTGGTCAGTTCAAGAGGGGTGGAAATACCGGTGGTGGTGGTGCTGCGAATAGATATCCTACCCCACAATGTGGGAAGTGTGGTAAATACCACAAAGGTGTGTGTGGTGCTGATCCTTCGGCTTGTTATAAATGTGGTCGGAATGGCCACTTTGCTAGAAATTGTCCATCTTCTTCGGGGCAGGCTGCGAATCTGCAAGCCTTGCCGCCAGCTACTACTACTACTGCTACTCCCATTGCTGTTGTTCCTACTGTGGGACGAGTCTATACTACTAATGCACAACGTACTGAAAAGGCTCCGAATTTGGTTAAAGGTATAATTTTTCTCTCTAATGTTGATTTATCTGTGTTGTTTGATTCGGGAGCGACACATTCATTTGTGGCGGACTATGTGGCTAAGGCGCTGGACTTAAAGGTAACACGGATGGTTCCTCCGATGCGTATTACTACTACTACAGGCGAGGTTAGTGAGTCGTCTTGGATTTGTGAAGATGTAAAGTTCACTTATTTAGGCAGGGGTTACGCCATTGATTTAATTATCTTACCCCTGGCCTCTGTCAATTTAATTTTGGGGATGGATTGGTTGTCTCGGAACTGCGCAATGATTGATTGCTGCGGGAAGAGGTTGTTGTTATCTCACGAGAGGCCGTCTGTTTGTCCGTCTCTGTAATTGTCTGTAAGTCAAACTGTGAAAGCCTTGAAGGCTGGAGATTTGGGTTATGTCCTGTTGGGCGGATTGGTGGGTGACAAAAAGGAAGAGATTTCTAATATTCCAGTTGTTAATGAGTTTGAGGATGTATTTCCGGATGAGATACCGGAATTTCCACCTGAGAGAGAGATTGAATTCTCGATTGATTTATTGCCTGGTGTGGGGCCGATCTCCTTGGCTCCATATCGGATGTCGCCACTTGAGTTGGCTGAATTGAAGAAACATATTGAAGAACTGTCTGCGAAGAATTTTATTAGGCCGAGTGTGTCTCCGTGGGGAGCACCGGTGATATTTGTAAAGAAAAAGGATGGTAGCATGAGATTATGCACTGACTACCGACAGCTGAATAAAGTGACTATTAAGAACCGGTACCCATTGCCGCGTATTGATGATTTATTGGATCAGTTGAGGGGTGCCTGTGTATTTTCAAAGATTGATCTCCGGTCCGGATATCACCAGATTCGGATTAAACCGGAGGATGTACCTAAAACAGCTTTCCGATCCAGATATGGACATTTTGAGTATCAAGTGATTCCTTTTGGGCTTACTAATGCCCCGGCGGTGTTCATGGACTATATGAACCGCATTTTCAAACCGTTTTTGGACCAGTTTGTAATTGTTTTTATTGATGACATTTTGATCTACTCTAAGAGTAAGGAGGAGCACGTGGACCATTTGAGGACTGTGTTGCAGGTGTTGAAGGATAAAAAGTTATATGCTAAACCGTCTAAATGTGAGTTCTGGTTGTCTGAGGTGCAATTTTTGGGTCATGTTATTTCTGCAAGCGGTGTTGCAGTGGATCCAAGCAAGATTGAAGCGGTGAGTGACTGGGAACGACCTAAGACTGTGACTGAAATTAGAAGTTTTCTGGGGCTTGCTGGCTATTATCGCCGATTTATACAGGGATTTTCTGCAATGGTTCTACCGTTGACTCGATTAACACGAAAGGATACTCCTTTTGTGTGGACCCAGGAATGTGAGGACTGTTTTCTGCTACTTAAAGAGAAATTGACTACTGCTCCGGTGTTGACTCTACCTGATCCGGAGGGTGAGTTTGTATTATATTGTGACGCTTCTAAGAAAGGTTTAGGGAGCGTGCTGATGCAGGAAGGAAAAGTTATTGCATATGCGTCTAGGCAGTTGAGGCCGCATGAAGAAAATTATCCGACGCATGACTTAGAATTGGCTGCTATTGTTTTTGCCTTGAAAATTTGGAGGCATTTTCTGTATGGGATGAAATTTGCTGTGTTTAGCGACCATAAAAGCTTGAAATATTTATTTGATCAGAAGGAGCTGAATATGAGGCAGCGTAGATGGGTTGAATTTTTGAAAGATTATGATTTTGAGCTGAAATACCACCCAGGAAAGGCCAATGTTGTGGCTGATGCATTGAGTAGGAAGTCTGTGAATTTATCTCATATGATGATGTGGGACAATGAAGTGATTGAGCAATTCCGTGATATGAAAATAACGGATTTCTTTGCAGGAAGAATGTGTGATATGGAGTTGACTCGAATTGAGAACGAGCTGCACGAGAAGATTAAAGAGACTCAGATTCGCAATGAAAGTATAAAGTATTTGAAAGGCCAGAGTGGCATATCTGTTAATGAACAGGGATTATTGTTATATCAGGGCAGGATTGTTGTGCCCAAGGAACTTGCTGAGGAAGTTATGACTGAGGCCCATAAGGGTCAATATTCTATCCACCCAGGTGCCACAAAGATGTACCAAGATTTGAAAGTTAAGTTCTGGTGGCCTGGTATGAAAAGAGATGTTGCCGAGTACGTGTCTAAGTGCTTGGTTTGCCAGAAAGTGAAAATAGAGCATCAGAAACCTGCTGGATTACTTCAGCCGCTGGATATACCTGAATGGAAATGGGAAAGTATTTCTATGGATTTTGTTGTTGGATTGCCGAGAACTCAAGCTGGTTATGATTCGATTTGGGTTATTGTGGACCGACTTACGAAGTCTGCACATTTTCTACCAGTACGAGTGGATTACACTACGGAAAAGTTGGCAACACTTTATGTGAAGGAGATTGTTAGACTCCATGGGATACCGATTAGCATTGTGAGTGATCGGGACCCGAAGTTTACTTCACGATTTTGGGGAGCTTTGCAGCAGGCTTTTGGCACTCAGCTCCGGCTGAGCACTGCTTATCACCCGTAGACTGATGGTCAGACTGAGAGGACCATACAGACACTTGAGGATATGCTGAGAGCTTGCACACTGGAACAGGGTAATGCCTGGGATAGGTACTTACCACTGGTGGAGTTTTCTTATAATAACAGTTTTCATTCCAGTCTGGGTATGGCACCATATGAGGTTCTGTATGGCAGGAGGTGTCGTACGCCCACTTGTTGGACTGAGGTAGGCGATAAAGAAAGATTTGGTCCGGATTTTGTGCAAGAAACAACAGTGCAAATTGAAATGATTAGAGAAAAATTGAAACAGGCACAGAATCGGCAGAAGAGTTATTATGACAATAAGCATAGACCGCTGGAATTTGAGGAAGGTGACCATGTTTTTGTACGTTTGTCGCCGGTCACAGGTGTTGGCCGTGCGTTGGGTGTGAGGAAGCTGAGTCCACGGTTCATTGGGCCATATCAGATTATGAAAAGAGTAGGATTGGTGGCCTATCAGCTTGCCTTACCCCCGCAGTTATCTAATTTACATGATGTTTTTCATGTGTCGCAGTTGCGACGTTATGTTCCGGATGAGTCACATGTGGTGATGCCGGATAATATTGAAATCAGGGAGAACTTGAAGACTCCCATTGGTCCTATTGCAGTTTTGGATCGCAGTGAAAAGCGATTGAGGAGTAAAGTGATTCCCATGCTGAAGATTCAGTGGGAAGGCCGCACACCTGAGGAGGCTACTTGGGAGCGGGAGGACGAGATTCTCCGGCTGTATCCTGAGTTAGCGAGCAGGTATGATTTAATTTTGCGGACAAAATTTCAAAAAGGTGGGGTGAATATAACACCTCAAATATTTAAATGTGCATTTTTTATATTATAATGTGGAATGAAAGTTGGTGGATTAGTGAAAATCCAAGGATTATGGCCAAAAAGGGCAAAAAGGGCAAAATTGTAATTTGCCAACCGTGTGTTAGGAGGCTTAATTATTGAGTTAGAGATTTCAAATGACAAAAGTAAGGTTGGAAATGGAATCAGGGCGAAAAATTGAGTAAATAGGCAAATTTGGGAAAAATCGATGAATAGTGATTTTTAAGTGTTAAAATACTGTGATGTGAGTGTACCGATAGGTGTGAAATTTTTATCATTATTTTGGAGAAAGAAAAATATGTCATGGACTGGAAAAATATTTAGATTAAGGATTTGTGATCGGAAATTTTATCGGAGTTAAAGTTAGATCGCGTGTGGGACCCGTGTGACCGAAGTCACTTGGCCCCACCTCCTTTTCTTTCCTTCTTTCTCTCTTTTCCTCTCATTCTCTCGCGCGCTCACTGTGAGGGAAAAAGGGCCATTTTCACCATTTCTCCATTTTCTTCCCATTTCTTCGTTTCTCCACCGAATCGCTTGATTTTGGTGTTGAAATCTATCGTAAACAACCTTCCAAAGCCATTGGTAGCACCTAGAAGCCTTGAATCCATCTCTTTGGCCGCGTTTTGAGCAAGAACAGATCCGACCCATTGGAGATTTTTGAGATTTCTTGGAGTTTTGAGCTTCAAATGGTTTAGTGAAGCCTTGGTGGTGATCATACTACCCATTGTAAGTATATTTGGGGTCTTTTGATAGTTGATTTCTTAGATCTATGAATATGTGTTCAAACCTTTGATCTTAGATTTGTGATGATAGAGAGCCCAAATGCAAAAATGCTATTAGATGAAAAGGCCTTAGAATCATGTTTGTAAGCTAGAAATGCTATGTTAAATTTTGGTGAAAAATCTAGGTTTTTAACTTAGAGAATTTTGAGGAATTTTGATGAAAAATGAGTTTTGTGTAATTGAGATTTGATGATTGTTGTAGGGTGCCTCACACGGTTGGATTTGAGAAAAGTTGATTTGGAGCATACGTTTGGAACGGTACTGCTCGTGTTAAGGTAAACTCTTGGAACTTGGGTTTGATCCCTAGTGTGCTCCACCACACCTAGTGGAAGGTAGTGGTTGGATGATGTGGTTATGACATGTTGTGATTGTGTGCTTGTATGCATATTGCTTGTATTTTGTGAAAATTGTTTGGTCCCTGGCCAGTTGACGTGTGTGGGTTTGGACATCCGCTGGGTTCGTCCTACGGGAGAATGCCAGTTGGAGATGCCATGGTGTTGACTCTGGGAGCGACATCAGGATGATCCAAGCGGGGGACGTCCGCCGGATAGGGCTCATGAGGAGTTCCGGTTGGGTATTGCCATGGAGTCTTCTCAACCATGGGAGAGGTGCCAGGACTGTCTCGGGAGTTATATGATGGAGCCCTTGAACGTGAATCCATGAGTGGATGTTCTTGGGTTGTCTCCAGTTGGATGGTGATATTGCTTTACTTGCACATTACTTTATGTCATATTTGTACATTTTAGTGAGCCATGGAGTGGAGAGAGCCTCTAGCTCCATTGGTTTACTGAGATATATCCGTATATCTCACCCCGTGTTTGGGGGACCACATTTCAGGTCACTATGAGCCGGGAGGAGCTTCGGGCAAGAAGCCCGTATAGTGGATGTTGGATTGGCATGCGGTGCATTGGATTGCATGGCTTTTTGGAGGAGTTTATGGAGTGCACATAGCATACCATTAGTATTTTGAGACTTAGGTCATGAACATATTGCATGATGTCATTTTCCATGCTTTTGTTAGTGTTCATGGTCATATGCTAAGTCTTGTTATGTTTTATTATTCATGGCTTGGATAACTGTATATTTTGAGTGAGCATGGGACGTGTCCATTGCCACATTCATAGCCTTGAAGTCTTGATGTGTAATGTTGTAAAATGGTCCATATTTGCATGTAAATGGCCATTATTTTGAGAATGTTGTAAATGATGTTTAACTTAAGGAAATTGAATGATGGAAGGGCCTAGAGCCTACATTAGGACATGATTATGTGTTATGTGGAGTACCAAGGGGTTAGGGATGGATTACACAACCTTTCTTGGGCTCAAAACTGCTGTAATCTGTCATTTTGCTGCATAGTAATCGATTACCCAAGCATGGTAATCGATTACCATGCAACAGGGGACGAAAAATTAGCTACTGCCTGCACTGGTAATCGATTACTGGCCTTTGGTAATCGATTACCATGTGAGGTAATCGATTACCCAAAGCTGGTAATCGATTACCAGAACAGAGGAATTGAAAAATTGGCTACTGCCTCATTTTTGACAGGTGGTAATCGATTACCACCCACTGGTAATCGATTACCACAGTGTAATTTTTGAAAATTCAGGTTTTTCTAGACTAAAAGAAAGGGGTATAACTTGATGGGTAGAACTCCAAATGATACGTGGTTTGAAACCACGCGTAGATAACGTAAAGGACTACAACTCAGTAAAATATGAGAGTAAGATGGTGAGTTTAAATGAATTGAATAAAAAGAATGATTTATGATGTTAGAAAATGTATGCTTCCGCAAATTGCTTTTACAATTATAGTGTTGTTTTAATTGATTACGGAAAAAAGTGTTTATGTAAGAAAGGGATATGTTAAAAGAAAAATTTTCCCGTAATTTAATTAATCTAATCACTGTGATTGTAACTGCGCTTAATATCATAATCAAGTTAACAATACCGGTGTACAACGGGCTGTTACACTGGGGGCTGTTTTGACAGCTCTATTCCTCCACACACAATATTTTATGGGGCCCACACATTTTAAAACAAAAGAAAAAGAAAAAAATATGGCACGCAAAACGAATCTCTATAACATTACATAATCACTTTTCCTACAACATAATAAACATAAAACCCTTTTGCTATACTGTCAAAATAATATTAAAAAGATTTTCAAAATAATATTAAATTAATTAATATAGACCAACTAGTAGAATGTTAGAAATTTTATTTTATGGGAAATATTAATTAATTAGTTTTGTATTTTAATATTAATTGGGTTAATGTATATTCCAATATAAATATTGTAACTAAGCACATTGCGATCACATTTGATTGGGCTTCTGGCATCTGATATTATTGGGCCTAGTTGGGCAGCAATAGGCTTTAGTGTGACCCTGGTTTTCCATGATGGGTGGACCCATGGGCACAGATGGGCATAGACTCTTCTCTGGGTTATGAGCTAGGTCCTCTCTCTAGCCTATTTATACTGGAGTTAAACTCCATAAGCCATCAAGCTCCCATCGTTGAGGCTGCCTTTATCAAAATAGGTGATAGAGAGGAAGATCTGGCATGTAGTCCCTTCTTTCTTTTGGCTTTGTGATGATCGAATAAGGTACACATAATCCCAATTTTGATTTCATATTGTTTGGTATTTTATAATGATATACATGATTCAAGGTTAAAATATTTCTATGATAATATACTAGGAGGAGATCCGTATCCTCACATTCAATAACCTCAAATATTAAATTATTAAAATTATTAATTAATCCATTATGATAATTATTAAAGATAATAATTCTAGAAGTTAACGATTATCGATTTAACTTAGATTTGCATTAATATATAGAAAATAATTACTATTATTAATTGTTTAAATAAATTGATGGAAAATTGTGTAAATCAATTATAATCAATATAAATATTGTAACTAAGCCTATTGCGATCACATTTTATTGGGCTTCTGGCATCTGATGTTATTGGGCATAGTTGGACAGTAATAGGCTCTTGTGTGACGCTGGTTTTCCATGATGGGTGGACCCATGGGCACAGTTGGGCACAGACTCTTCTCTGGGTTATTAGTTAGGTCCTCTCTCTAGCCTATTTATACTGGAGTTAAACTCCATAAGCCATCATGCTCTCATCGCTGAGGCTGCCTTTATCGAAATAGGTGATAGAGAGGAAGATCTGGCATGTAGTCCCTTCTTTCTTTTGGCTTTGTGATGATCCAATAAGGTACGCATAATCCCAATTTTGATTTCATATTGTTTGGTATTTTATAATGATACACATGATTCAAGGTTAAATTTTTTCTATGATAATATACTAGGAGGAGATCCGTATCCTCACATTCAATAACCTCAAATATTAAATTATTAAAATTATTAATTAATACATTATTATAATTGTTAAAGATAATAATTCTAGTAGTTAACGATTATCGATTTAACTTAGATTTGCATTAATATATAGTAAATAATTACTATTATTAATTGTTTAAATCAATTGATGGAAAATTGTGTAAATCAATTATAATAAATTAATAATTTTACACAAAATTTCCTTAAATAGATTTTCATAAAATATCCATTATAGATAACATCTCTAGACAGCTGCTACATTAGCAATAAGAAAATCAATTCCTTTAGGAGTGGGAAATTTCAAAATATTCATAAAATATGTTCCACTATTTATAATATTTATTTTCCTCTTGATTTTTAGCGCCAGAAGCAAAAATCCGATCATATGATTGGTCCTCTCTTTCTTCACCTTGTATAAAAATATATCATGTTCATGTTATGTCATCTTTTGTGTCAACATGGATCTGTATAAGATCAAACACCAGTCATTACATACAACAGAAGGCTTTTTAGATTCTAGAGTGAAGATTTTGCATAAGCTATTTAGCATGGTTTCGATGTAACCCAATTCCCTACGACATCGGCGATTGTTGCTTTGCATGTTATGGTAGTGAGCCAAGTCACGAAGATGTCGGATATTGCTTGTTTGTATGTTTTGGTAGTAACCCAACTCACCACGAGAACGGATATTGCTTCTTTGCATGTTGTGGTTGTAACCCAATTGGGCACCTGATCGGATATTGCTTCTTTGCATGTTTTGGTTGTGACCCAATTGCGCACGAGATTGGATATTGTTTCTTTGCATGTTGTGGTTGTAACCCAATTGCGCACGAGATCGGATATTGCTTCTTTGCACGTCTTGGTTGTAACCCAATTGCGCACGAGAACGGACATTGTTTCTTTGCATGTTTTGGTTGTGACCGAATTGCGCACGAGATTGGATATTGCTTATTTGCATGTTGTGGTTGTAACCCAATTGCGCACGAGATTGGACATTGCTTCTTTGCATGTTCAGGTTGAATGAATTTAAGCCCAAAACGTCATCGTCCGTAAGCATCTTCTCACGTTGAGCTTTCAAAACCAGAGTCTCTATTATATACAAAAAGAAAAAAACTAGAGTCACTATTAAGAAAAAAGCAACCATTCTTGGCAAACAGATGTAAAGAGAGACAAAGAGAGGGAGGGAGAGAGAGATATGTAGACAGAAAGAGAAAGTTTACTTCAGAGGAGATGAAGTGGTATAATTTATAGAATTTGAACCTCACTTGTTATTCTGCATTGATTAGCTGGATTTATTAAATCTAATATTGAAATTTGATTTGATTTGATTTTCATGATAACGATATTCTATTTTTTTTATTACCGTTTTAATTATTACCACTTTTAGGTTTCTTTATTGAAAATTAAATATTTATAAAAAGGAATCCTACTTTGCATTTATTACATGCGCTTATTATATTTATTCTTCACGATTTTTTTCCTTTTTGTTTGTTTTTTTAATTTTAATGACCTTGATTATTTCCTTTAAATGCACATATGAGGTATGCTCCAGCAACATTTTATATATATTTTAGGCAATACTTCAAATGAATTAAGAAAAAAAAAGCTCTTGCAATGGCTGAGGGTGCTCCTCCTCCTTATGGCTTCTGAATATGCTGGCAATACCACTGTTTTACTATTTTGTTCTTTGACTTGTATTTAATTAGCATAACACATTTTTTAATGGAAAAAAAACATTAGCCACTTCTTAGTAAGAGTATGAAATGCCTCCAATATATAAATGATTTTAAGTCAAAGAAAGAAAGAATCTTGATCAATCTTGAAAAATAGGGCAATAATTTCCATTAAATTGATAAATCCTAATCAGATATCTTGTCACTGATATTCTTATATTTTTATAGGAAAAAGTACAAGAAAGGGGCCCAATTGAGAAGCACAAAAAAACACAAGATTTAATCCAACACGCTACTGGCGCGACATTGGCGCTATCAGCGTGATAACTCATATTTTATTGCACTTATTTGTTACTCTTGGTTAGTATTTTTAGGATTTATTTGAATAAAATAATGATGTTTTGAGTTAATTTACATTTTTAGTTTTTGATTGGGTTTAATTTATTTTCGTCAAAATTTTTCAGCTTTACGTTACTTCTGTATTTTGGCCATATCTCGGTCCACAGTTGTCTGATTGACACGTTTTGCTGAAGTTTTATTTTATTATTAGACTTGTAATTTTAATTAAAACCCTATTACTTAAGTGGCCCAAAGTCAAGTTTTAGTTTTATTTTAATTTATTTGTTATATTTCGTACTTTTGGACAGATTGGCCTATCAGAACTAAACCCTAACCCGATTTGGGTAGGGGTATATGACGGACATTGCTATTTAGCATGGTTTCGAACAATGATCAAGACTGTTCATTAGTCATATATTATCAAACAGAAATTGAAAAGGCTTGGTCATCTACTTTTAGTACCATGTCCTATGTAGCACCGATACCGACACAGGATACGTGACACGATACGACACGACACTCCGACACGTTAATTCTAAAAAATGTTAGATTTCGACACGTTAGGACACGTTTTGATATTAAATAATATTTTAAATTTATGTGATGTATATTATATTTAATATTCAATAATTTAGTAAAAAAAAATTCTAAACTTATAATATTAATAAATTTTGCAAAAAAAACATAAGAGATCCTAAATATTTATATTAAACTCAATAAAATAGTAATCGTAATCCAACGAATCTAATAGTTGGAACTAAAAACTCATCGCAATATAACCTTTAAACCCTTTTTTGAATTTCTATTAGTTGGAGTGTCGGAATATCCGAGAGTGTCAGGAAGTGTCGGACACGACACGTCAAGGTTTTTGAAGTGTCGGTGCTTCATAGACCATGTCTATATTTTCATAGTAAAATGTAAATTAAGGAGTTTGATTCCCCCACAAAAATACCCGACATCCAACATGCCCAAGTCCCAAAATGCGCTCACCATCAGTTACAACAATAACTTGAATACTCCTCTCAGGCCAATTTTTTAAAACCTCAAGGATTTTCCCCTGCAAAAGGCCAAAAGCTATATAACCCTCCAACAAATGTAGTCCAAAATTGCATACAAATACAGGGGGAAAAATGATAATTAAATTGCATACATATATAGTCCAAGATTAGCTCTCTCATTCATGTCCAACTAGCAACTAAAGAGGTTAAACTTCAACTACAGCTACAATATCAACTAAAATGATACACACACACAACACAACACAACACAAGGAATTAATTACCCCGATTATCAGTGAAATTGGAATGATAATGCAACCTAGTGGCCTCAACCATCTTGGTAACTTCTTGTGCACTCTCTGAAGCCTTCAAAAAATGATCATCAAGGAAAGTGAGAATCTGCATCAGAGTAACACTTGGAACAACCTTAATTACTCTTCTAAACTCAGCAGGTGCTGTCTTTGAATGTTCAATATGCTTTGCCTCCGTTATCTCATCTAGCTCTTGCACATTTTCCAGAACTTTCTCTAGTGTTTTAGGCTCCTCCACCTCATGACCTCCATCACCGTCAACATTATCACCTTCACCTTCCTCATTCTCATTCCCACTCTCAATCTCATCTTCCTCACTCAAAGAAGGTCGTGGCATGTTCTCTACCATGAATTAAATTGCAAGTGATCATGTTGTATCATTATCCTCACTCAAAAAATGGTTGAGATAATTAAATTGCATACATATATACAAAAGCTATATATCATGTTGTATCATTATCCTCACTCAAAAAATGGTTGAGGTAATTAAATTGCATACATATATACAAAAGCTATATATCATGTTGTATCATTATCCTTACTCAAAAAATGGTTGAGAACTTAAGATAATTAAATTGCATACATATATACAAAAGCTATATATCATGTTGTATCATTATCCTTTACTCCACATAGATAGTGTTCTTCTATTTGGACAGCTTCAGTTTGTCTTAGAAAGCCACATTGTAAACAAATCCTATTACATTTACAGTACTAACAGAACCCACAAAAAATATCAGAATTTTTCAGTTAAAGTAAATTTAGAAACATTAACCCTGCGTCAGAAATATCAATGCATCCAGATCATAAAAACCCATATTCACAACCACTAAATTTATAAATTCCAACAACCTAAAAATCACTGAACCTTAATTAAAATATGGCACGCAAAACGAATCTCTATAACATTACACAATCGCTTTTTCTACAACATAATAAACATAAAACCCTTTTGCTATACTGTCAAAATAATATTAAAATGATTTTCAAAATAATATTAAATTAATTAATATATACCAACTGGTAGAATGTTAGAAATTTTATTTCATGGGAAATATTAATTAATTAGTTTTGTGTTTTAATATTAATTGGGTTAATGGATATTCCAATATAAATATTGTAACTACGCCCATTGCGGTCACATTTGATTGGGCTTCTGGCATCTGATGTTATTGGGCCTAGTTGGGCAGCAATAGGCTTTAGTGTGACCCTGGTTTTCCATGATGGGTGGACCCATGGGCACAGACTCTTCTCTGGGTTATGAGCTAGGTCCTCTCTCTAGCCTATTTATACTGGAGTTAAACTCCATAAGCCATCAAGCTCCCATCGCTGAGGCTGCCTTTATCGAAATAGGTGATAGAGAGGAGATATGGCATGTAGTCCCTTCTTTCTTTTGGCTTTGTGATGATCCAATAAGGTGCACATAATCCCAATTTTGATTTCATATTGTTTGGTATTTTATAATGATATACATGATTCAAGGTTAAAATATTTCTATGATAATATACTAGGAGGAGATCCGTATCCTCGAATTCAATAACCTAAAATATTAAATTATTAAAATTATTAATTACGCCATTATTATAATTATCAAAGATAATAATTCTAGTAGTTAACTGAAAGTAAACTGGCCTTTGAAGGCCGATGCATGTAAGGTGTAAAACAAAAATTTTACTGCGGAACATACATGCACTCATAGATTCATGCTTTAAGACAGCATGATGTTACCTTGTTTTGGCCTGATCAGTCAGGGAGATGAGATGTCAGGCTTGAAGGGTTCAAACCCTCTAATGGTGATCCACACCACCGTTCGTCTATGATGCAAGAACTCTTTCTTGAAAGCCACCAGATGAACACCACAATGAGTGCTATGCGCACAAGTGGTGAAGGTGGAGGCTAGGTATCCTGTTTGGAAAGGTGTACTGAGCTACCCTACAGAATGGTGCATAGATGGAGGAGAGTTGGCTTGGTTTTCAATGAAACCTAAGGTGAGGAACATGTCATATTTATGCGCACCCTTTGGAGAGGAGGAGGGAATCCAATCATTCAAAATGAAAACAAACTTTCAAATTTCTTTGAAAGTTGCGCATGAAACAGTGTGATAAGGTGGAGCTGTTGCAAAACTAACTTTGCCAACAACCTCCAATCTTATCCACATGAATTTAAATTCAAATTAATTTAAACTTAAATTCATAAACTATCATATAGTATATAGTTCTCATGCGCATAATTCAGCCCTAGAAAGGGTCCAAATACATTGAGTAGTTGCATTCAAAATTTGAATCAACTCACCCACTGATTCCCTCAACCACCAAATCTGAATGGAGGTTTGTTTTAAGTGATAAGATAACACTCTTATCACCTAAAAGTGGCGCACCAAACAGCCTAGGGAGAGCCTCCAAAGATGCTTCTTCATCCAAGGAATATGCTCCAATAAGATCCTGTCTTATCCTTTTGTTATGAAACAACTTTTCAAAACCAATTCAAATTCGAATTCAAACACTTGAATTCAAACGTTCAAACATTCAAATTCAAAATTCAAAATTCAAAATTTCAAATTTCAAATTCAAAATTCGAATTTCAAAATTCGAATTTCAAAATTCAAATTCAAATTCAAATTTCAAAATTCAAAATTCGAATTTCGAAATTCAAATTCTAAATTCAAATTTCAAAATTCAAATTTCAAATTCAAAATTCGAAATTCAAATATTTGATTATTAATTTAACTAATTAAATTAATTAGTAATGGCTTGGACTATCCAAGCCCATTACTAAACTCCATGCACCACCCACCCATTTAGGTGGGCTTCCAAACAGCTTCTTGGGCTAATAACATTATTAGGCCCAATTCATGACTACAAGGTGTTAGTGTGTGACCCATTAGGTCCAACTTAGCTACTGACATAACTGGGCTTGGGCCCAACAAGCCCACAACCCAATTAATGACAACACAGAGCACTAGCAATGCTTTGTTGCCCCAGAACTAGTCAGATTAATGACTTGATCAACCTATTGCACATATTTGGTTACTGTATGTATTTCCCTTCGTCTCGGTTATCTTCCCATTAACCTAGGGTAAGGAAATGTATCAACCCCTGCGGTTTAGGGTAAGCTTTATTCGAAATAGGGAATCTTCAATTTACTGACTCTAAAGGCAGATCATCTCATGATCTCTTTTACTATGCATAGATTCCCGAGTCCCTGTAAATGTCATCCCGATTTCTCCGGTTTACAGATAACCTAATCTCTCACAGAGATTTGACGAATTCCTTCAGCTTATTACCCTAGCCCTTGTGCCCTTTAAGGACACGCCCAACAGTATACCTATGAGTCTCCATGTTTCAGGCAGACGAGGTATACAATCAAAACATGCCTTCAAGAATACAGTCTAGGTAATAACTTCTGGTCTAAGGAAAGACACACCCAAACATAAAGAGATTACTCTAATGACACTATCTGTGAGATTTCCTCATAGAGTCTCTTTTTGGGTCTGTTCAGTGCGAGCTATACTCTTATAGGTCCACCCACGACTTTAGCTAAGATATCTCCATATCTGCAGCTCATGAGGTCTTTACCTTGTATCCATATACAAGTAGATAAGTCGTACTAGTCTTTACTCGAGATCACTGATCCCCAAACTCAGTGTCTCTAGACTAGGAACAAATAATTAGGAATAGACATGCAATATCCTTGAATCCTCATGATCGTGATCTCATCACCGATACTCAAGAGATACCTGTTCTATTCCAAGGGGTTTATCCAGTTTATTCATATAATATTAACAGTAATATCGAGACACAATATGAAACTGAATAAATAGTGCTTACATTTATTTGCAACAAACAAAGTTCTACATCTAGTGTCCTTTATTTAATCAAAATATTGTCTCTAGGACACCTATATGCTAACAAGCTCCCACTTGGCCTAGAGCCAATCAGACCTAAGTCGTATGCCCAAAGCCTCATAATGACTATCATGTTTTCTCTGAGAAACAGCCTTTGTCAGAGAATCGGCCAGGTTATCGTCTGTGGGAACATAATCCATTTTTACATCATTCCTATCAATGATTTCTCTAATCAAATGATATCTGCGGAGCACGTGTTTAGATCTTTGATGAGACCTAGGTTCCTTTGACTGCGCGATGGCTCCAGTGTTGTCGCAAAGCAACTGTATGGGCTCATCCACGCTCGGAACCACCCTTAGTTCATTTATGAACTTCTTGATCCACACTGCCTCCTTAGCTGCTTCTGAAGCAGCTATGTATTCAGCCTCTGTCGTTGAGTCTGCTGTTGTCTCCTGCTTGGAACTTTTCCAAGACACTGCCCCACCATTTAAGGTGAATACGAATCCTGACTGTGACTTGCAGTCATCTTTGTCACTCTGAAAGCTGGCATCAGTGAACCCTTTCACTGTTAACTCATTAACCCCACCATAGACCAGAAACGCATCCTTAGTTCTTCTTAAGTATTTAAGGATGGTTTTGACTGCCGTCCAGTGACCCTCTCCAGGGTCTGACTGGTATCTGCTCGTAATGCTTAAAGCATATGAGACATCTGGTCTCGTACATATCATGGCATACATGATGGATCCAATAGCCGAAGCGTATGGAATTCCACTCATGCGATCCTTCTCAGGCTGTGACTTAGGACACATAGCCCTTGATAGGTGTACCCCATGACTGACAGGAAGAAAACGCCTTTTCGACCCTTCCATGCTAAACCTCTTTAGCATCTTGTCAACGTACGTGGATTGAGATAAACCCAGCAGCCTCTTGGATCTATCTCTATAGATCTTTATACCGAGTATAAAGGCTGCCTCTCCCAAATCCTTCATGGTAAAGTTTTCTGAAAGCCATTCTTTCGTTATTTTTAATGTGGGGATGTCATTTCCTATTAGCAATATGTCATCTACATAAAGCACTAGGAAGACGACATTACTCCCACTTACCTTTCTGTAAACACAAGGTTCATCCTCGTTCTTGATAAAACCGTTACTCTTAACGACTTCATCAAAACGTATATTCCAACTCCTTGATGCTTGCTTTAGCCCATATATTGACCTTTGTAGTTTGCATACCATATGCTCCTGATCTTTGTTTTCAAAGCCTTCAGGTTGTGTCATGTACACTTCCTCCTTCAAGAACCCATTCAAGAAGGCGGTCTTGACATCCATTTGCCAAATTTCATAGTCGTGGTATGCTGCTATTGCAAGCATGATCCTAATAGATTTGATCATGGAAACTGGTGAAAAAGTTTCATCATAGTCAACTCCTTGTCTTTGACGATACCCTTTCGCCACCAACCTAGCTTTGTAGGTCTGAACGTTGCCATCTGCATCAGTCTTTCTTTTAAAGACCCATTTATTACCGATAGGAACTATTCCTTGCGGTTTAGGTACCAAGGTCCATACCTTGTTCTGATACATCGAATCCATTTCAGATTCCATGGCTTCAAGCCATTTTGAGGAGTCAACATCTTTGACCGCCTCCTCGTAGTTACTTGGTTCATCATCCTCAACAGTTTGCTGATTCTCAATCACAAACCCGTACCTTTCAGGTGGATGGATGACCCTCGTAGATCTACGGAGTTGTGTGTTTACTTCTCCATTGGAGAACGTCGCCTGCGGAGCAGACTCGGGTTCCTCAATCTGTTCTTGTGGATCTTGCACTTCTTCAAGATCAATCTTACTCCCACTGCCTCCTTGAGAGATCAAATCCTTCTCAAGGAACTCAGCATTCTTTGAAACAAACACTTTGTGTTCTTCCATGGAGTAGAAGTAGTATCCCTTAGTACCTTTAGGATACCCCACAAATAGACATTTAGTACTCTTAGCACTAAGCTTGTCTGATGTCAACGCTTTGACATAAGCTGGCGATCCCCATACCCTGAGGTAACTCAGGTTGGGTCTCTACCACTCCATATCTCATATGGTGTGGTCTGAACAGATTTAGACGGTACCCTATTTAGAAGGTATGCCGCTGTTTCTAAGGCATATCCCCAAAACGATTTTGGAAGTTGAGTCTCACTCATCATAGACCTAACCATGTCTAACAAGGTCCTGTTTCTCCTTTCGGAGACACCGTTTTGGTGTGGTGTGTAAGGAGCGGTAAATTGTGAGAGAATTCCATTTTCTCTCAGATAACCCTGAAACTCGTGGCTCAAATATTCACCACCACGATCTGATCGTAATGTTTTAATCATCTTGCCACGCTGTTTCTCCACCTCATTCCTAAACTCTTTGAACTTTTCAAAAGCTTCAGATTTATATCTCATTAGGTATATATACCCAAATCTTGATTTGTCATCTGTAAAGGTAATGAAATAAGAATATCCACCTCTAGCCTCAATAGACATTGGGCCACATACATCAGTATGAATGAGTTCTAATAACTCACTAGCCCTATGACTCTCAAGCCCTTTGGGCTTTTGTTGAATCATTTTCCCAGCTAGACAAGATTCACACTGTCCATAGGATTCCAAATCCATGGAGTCCAGGTATCCATCTCTATGCATCCTAGACAATCTTGTTTCATTTATGTGCCCTAGTCTACAGTGCCAAAGATAAGATTGATTATCCGTCCTAGGTCGTTTCACATCTATATTGAGCACTTTATTTCCCATTTCCAACACATACAATCCATTTATTAAAGAAGCAGTACCGTAAACCATATCATTCAAAATGATAGAAAAAGTACCATTCCTAATACTGAAAGTATATCCATCTTGTTCTAAACAAGAAATTGAAATAATGTTTCTAGAAATTTGCGGAACATAAAGACAATTATTCAAATGCAGTAAAAGGCCCGTAGGCAAAATAAGGTCAGCATCTCCAACTGAATGAGCAGCAACTCTTGCTCCATTACCAACGCGGAGATCCACCTCGTTTCTATCCAATCTCCTTGGGCTCCTAAGTACCTGCAACATATTGCAGATATGAGAACCACATCCGGTATCTAATACCCATGAGGATGGATTAGCATAAGAATAATTTATCTCAATCATGAAAATACCTGAGGCAGAAGCATCACCATGCTTCTTGTCCTTCACATTGTTCAGGTAGTCTGGACAATTCCTCTTCCAGTGGCCTTTCTTGCCACAATGGAAGCACTCAGCATCACCCTTGTCCTTAGGTGCCTTCTTACCCTTCTTCTTGCCCTTCTTCTTCTTGGATTTTCCTTTGGGCTTAAGGGGGTCACCTTTTGCAGGCTCCTTACCCTTTCCCTTGGCCTTGCTAGGCCCACCAATCAAAAGAGCCTGTGTCCTATCCTTCTTGATAGACACTTCAGCTGTTGTTAACATACTTAACAACTCAGGCAAGCTCACTTGCATCCCATGCATATTGTAATTCATGATGAATTGACTGAAGGAAGGTGGAAGTGAGGTGAGGACTAAGTCATTACTTAGCTCAGCATCCATGATGAAGCCTAGGTTTCCTAGCTTCTCAATCAGCCCGATCATCTTGAGAACATGGCTGCCAACAGACATGCTCTCAGTCATCCTACAAGAGAACAGTTCTCTTGAGGCCTCATACCTCTCATGCCTGCCTTTAATATCATACAACTCCTTGAGATGTACGATAATATAGGGAGCATCCATATGCTCATGCTGCTTTTGCAGTTCAGGCGACATGGATGCCAACATGATGCATACTGCCATCACATTGTCATCCAAGTGCTGTTGGTGGGTTACGAAATCAAATTCCGCAAACCCTTCTTCCCCTTCCCGTGGAGCTACGGGTATTACAGCATCTAAAACGTAGGCAATCTTTTCGGCCCTTAGAACTATTCTTAGGTTCCGATACCAGTCCATAAAATTCGAACCGGTCAGTTTATTCGTATCGAGTATTGAACGCAGTGACAGTGGATTAGTCATACTATAAGCTGAAAAGGATGTAAAGATAGTTTTAGTTAATATACGGTTATGTAGTTAAAAGAAAATTATTAAAGACTTGAAATAATTTGCCCTTCCCACTATTTTATCTAAGTCAATGACCCTTCCTTTTGACTTAGGGTTAATCTACTTTAGATTTTACCTTAGTGGGATTAAGAGTGCGATTATTTATTTTAACCTCCGTCTGAGACCGCAAGATTAATTTAAATAAAGGGTTGATCTTTATCAACAGTATCTCATACCCTCTCTTAACATTAGGTTGACAACTCTTTGTCACTTAGTGGTGCATCTCATGCAACCAACCTAGCACCATTACCCTAAGCACATAAGCCCGGCTGTGCCTGCAACTTATGTCTTAGTTAAGCATTAAACCAGCACCCTAAGTGTCTTACACTTCAAACACTACTCTAGCCCAACGAAATAGTGGGTCCCAACTGAGTTGTGGAGCACCACTACGTAGAAGAGTTTTGAGTAGCATTGGTGGTGGGAGGTAATTATATGCTTAATTATTTATTCCTTTTAAGGGTTCCTTTTATCTTGGGGTTAATTAGGTCCCATCAAACGCATATTGTAAGTTATCATGCTAGTCGTTACCTATGTCAAACATCTATCGGTATACACTAGTCGCTATTGGACAAACATAATAACCATACAAAACGCGGTTTGCCCAATTCATGCATACTAGACGTTCTAATCATACATGCATATAAACAGTTTATATTGAGATAGCTATGGTGCTCGCGCTTTTGTCCTTTTTGCTTCTTTAAGCAACGGCCGCTTGTCGTCTATACGCCACTAGCCTATTTCTCTAATTACAAATAATTAAAGAAACTCCATAACACTTTGGAGGAACAAAATTACAAAATTTAAATTACAAATATACTTGTAAATTAAAATGCGCGATTACACATAAATTTAAAATTCAAAAAATTCAAATCCGGGCACCATGACCATCCCCTTCCTGTTTGTACCTGAAAAGTTCAAAACTTGCAAACACAAACATCATATTATCACATAACATTTTCACATGTATTTTGACATTTAACATTTAAACATCAAAATAACATCAAGATTCATAATCTTAAATTTCTCATTGGCCGAATTTAAAAACAATTTCAATTCAAATTTTGTTAATTCTTTCTCAAAGAAAACAAAATTAAACCATGCATGTAGCCATATATCCCTACATGGCCGAATCATATAGGTAACTATATGATAAATTTGTCACAAAATTTCATGCATATAAACATGACACAATTCATGGAGAAAAATAAGAAATCATTCAAGGTACTCTTAGTACCCTCCATGGTCGAATCTACCCTTTCAAAAAGGGTGTTCCTTTTAGAACTTTCATAAAGAAAAGAAACTAAACCATGATGCATAATGTTTTATGAACACAGAATCAAATTTTCATGTTCATAAAAACAAAAACTTTAACACTTTAAAGGATTTGTGATTCAAAATCCACATGCAGAATTTAAACTTTAACCCTTTAAAGATTTTTGACCGTGAAAGACTCTTTTCACAAACAAGGTACCATCACCCGTCGATGGTAAAGCAACCTGGCTCTGATACCACTTGAAAGTAAACTGGCCTTTGAAGGCCGATGCATGTAAGGTGTAAAACAAAAATTTTACTGCAGAACATACATGCACTCATAGATTCATGCTATAAGACAGCATGATGTTACCTTGTTTTGGCCTGATCAGTCAGGGAGATGAGATGTCAGGCTTGAAGGGTTCAAACCCTCTAATGGTGATCCACACCACCGTTCGTCTATGATGCAAGAACTCTTTCTTGAAAGCCACCAGATGAACACCACAATGAGGCTTGCTATGCGCACAAGTGGTGAAGGTGGAGGCTAGGTATCCTGTTTGGAAAGGTGTACTGAGCTACCCTACAGAATGGTGCATAGATGGAGGAGAGTTGGCTTGGTTTTCAATGAAACCTAAGGTGAGGAACAGTCATATTTATGCGCACCCTTTGGAGAGGAGGAGGGAATCCAATCATTCAAAATGAAAACAAACTTTCAAATTTCTTTGAAAGTTGCGCATGAAACAGTGTGATAAGGTGGAGCTGTTGCAAAACTAACTTTGCCAACAACCTCCAATCTTATCCACATGAATTTAAATTCAAATTAATTTAAACTTAAATTCATAAACTATCATATAGTATATAGTTCTCATGCGCATAATTCAGCCCTAGAAAGGGTCCAAATACATTGAGTAGTTGCATTCAAAATTTGAATCAACTCACCCACTGATTCCCTCAACCACCAAATCTGAATGGAGGTTTGTTTTAAGTGATAAGATAACACTCTTATCACCTAAAAGTGGCGCACCAAACAGCCTAGGGAGAGCCTCCAAAGATGCTTCTTCATCCAAGGAATATGCTCCAATAAGATCCTGTCTTATCCTTTTGTTATGAAACAACTTTTCAAAACCAATTCAAATTCGAATTCAAACACTTGAATTCAAACGTTCAAACATTCAAATTCAAAATTCAAAATTCAAAATTTCAAATTTCAAATTCAAAATTCGAATTTCAAAATTCAAATTCAAATTCAAATTTCAAAATTCAAATTTCAAATTTCAAATTTCAAATTCAAAATTCGAATTTCGAAATTCAAATTCTAAATTCAAATTTCAAAATTCAAATTTCAAATTCAAAATTCGAAATTCAAATATTTGATTATTAATTTAACTAATTAAATTAATTAGTAATGGCTTGGACTATCCAAGCCCATTACTAAACTCCATGCACCACCCACCCATTTAGGTGGGCTTCCAAACAGCTTCTTGGGCTAATAACATTATTAGGCCCAATACCTTTAAAGCTAGTCCATCATGACTACAAGGTGTTAGTGTGTGACCCATTAGGTCCAACTTAGCTACTGACATAACTGGGCTTGGGCCCAACAAGCCCACAACCCAATTAATGACAACACAGAGCACTAGCAATGCTTTGTTGCCCCAGAACTAGTCAGATTAATGACTTGATCAACCTATTGCACATATTTGGTTACTGTATGTATTTCCCTTCGTCTCGGTTATCTTCCCATTAACCTAGGGTAAGGAAATGTATCAACCCCTGCGGTTTAGGGTAAGCTTTATTCGAAATAGGGAATCTTCAATTTACTGACTCTAAAGGCAGATCATCTCATGATCTCTTTTACTATGCATAGATTCCCGAGTCCCTGTAAATGTCATCCCGATTTCTCCGGTTTACAGATAACCTAATCTCTCACAGAGATTTGACGAATTCCTTCAGCTTATTACCCTAGCCCTTGTGCCCTTTAAGGACACGCCCAACAGTATACCTATGAGTCTCCATGTTTCAGGCAGACGAGGTATACAATCAAAACATGCCTTCAAGAATACAGTCTAGGTAATAACTTCTGGTCTAAGGAAAGACACACCCAAACATAAAGAGATTACTCTAATGACACTATCTGTGAGATTTCCTCATAGAGTCTCTTTTTGGGTCTGTTCAGTGCGAGCTATACTCTTATAGGTCCACCCACGACTTTAGCTAAGATATCTCCATATCTGCAGCTCATGAGGTCTTTACCTTGTATCCATATACAAGTAGATAAGTCGTACTAGTCTTTACTCGAGATCACTGATCCCCAAACTCAGTGTCTCTAGACTAGGAACAAATAATTAGGAATAGACATGCAATATCCTTGAATCCTCATGATCGTGATCTCATCACCGATACTCAAGAGATACCTGTTCTATTCCAAGGGGTTTATCCAGTTCATTCATATAATATTAACAGTAATATCGAGACACAATATGAAACTGAATAAATAGTGCTTACATTTATTTGCAACAAACAAAGTTCTACATCTAGTGTCCTTTATTTAATCAAAAGATTGTCTCTAGGACACCCATATGCTAACATTAACGATTATCGATTTAACTTAGATTTGCATTAATATATAGTAAATAATTACTATTAATAATTGTTTAAATCAATTGATGGAAAATTGTGTAAATCAATTATAATCAATGTTGTCCAATTAGCAAGTGCACTAGTCATACAAGTAATAAAAATGATAAGTAAAGATCGTTCCCACGAGAAATTGTGTCAAGCACTGATTATCCACTTATTATTGATTTGAGTCAAACAAAAAGATTTGATTTGCATGAGTTTCTTGTCACTAGAAATGTAATTGCATAAAATAAGATAAGTTTAAAACACAAAGATATGAATATAATTTAAAACAGTAGTCAGATATCAATCTCCCTCAAGTATGAGTTTATGAATGAATCAATTTCCATCATGACTTCTCTATCATGTGATGTTAATCAACATTTTACTTATCATCAAGATGTAATGTCTTACTACCTTGATGGGTACATTAATCAGAAACCCCAATGTCTTGGTGATTCCTTTCATAATACTTGCATTAATTACTAAGGTCTTAAGATTACATTAATATTATAGCATCAATGTCTTGATTACTATAATACTAATGATGAAGTTGTCAACTTTAAAACAATGCAAACATGTCTATTCTACATCATTTCCTAAACAAGAATGATTGATCAAGACAACTTCATACAAATCACATAATAGGAAAACATAACTTCACATTAATTATTCATAAATACACACTTGAGTTCCATTGAATCAGACTACAAAGGACTCTACTCAGACATAATGAAAGTAAATACAAGGGAAGAAGAAAGAACAAACTCCATTGTCATGGTAGTGGATCTTCAATCTTCAATTGCAATGCTACACTACTCCTAAGAATTCTTGTGTAAAAGAAAGGAGAATTCAGATCCTAAGATCTGATACAATAGAGGAGAGTAGAAAGATGGGAGAGAAAAAACTATCTAGATCTGTCCTTTTTTTCAGGCCTTTTGCCTTTTATAGTGTTACAAGTCTGCTGAAAAATAATGTGGACGCTAAAACGGTCATAAATGGGCATTTTAGCGTCCGGCTTGATGCGTGACCAACTGCTTTCAACTGACTTGGGTGCTAAAACGTTCTGAATGAGCGTTTTAGCGTCCATGGCTGATAACCTCCCAACTGCTTTCAACTGATTCCAACGCTAAAACGCTTGATTTGAACGTTTTAGCGTTTCAGAACAGAGAAGAATTGCACATTAGAGCGCTAAAACGCTCAGTGTAAGCATTTTAGCGCTGAGCTCCAGAGGCTTCCAATTCTGATTTGCAGCAACGCGTTAAAACGGTCTGTGTGGATGTTTTAGCGCTCAGCACCAGTAACTTCCTCCTTCGAACTGCAGCAGCGCGCTAAAACGGTCAGTGTGGCCGTTTTAGCGCTCAACACATAGGCAATTTTCTCCTCCAGAATCTTCTTCCTTCTTTTGATGCTTTTTGCGCTTCCTTTCCCTGCAAGACAATGTAGATTTTCACAAAGCTCTCAGAACTTGTAATTCAGGAAATATTAAGACATTAACCTCATTATTCAACCAATTATTCATACAAATTAATCCTAATTTGTGGCGAAAAACCTGATGAACCAGGGGTTTATCAAAATTCCCAGATTTGGACATTGCTGTCCTCAGTAATGCACTTGCAACAAAGAGGGATTCCAGATTCTTACAAATGAAACTCATGAGGATAGACTGAATTCAACAATGGATCATATTGATACAACTTATAACCATGCAATCTCTTGTTTCTCATGACTTGCACAACATCCTATAAGCTTTTCAACAGATTAGTACAGATGACATACAGAGACTTCCAGACAACACACCCCCTCACTAGGATCTTCTCAAAAATGGTGAGAATTTAACTGTCTTGAACACTAGTGTTTAGGGATCAACATGTCACTCATTCTTCACTGCACTCAAACTTCCATAGGCTTGCCCCTATTCTCATTATCCATGGCACAAATGATCTATAAGGTAGATCAAAAAGGTCTTAACATGGTTGGCAATGAGGCTTGGTGTATGGCTTGACTAGAGGTAAGGCTTCCTGTGTCAGGAAGAGTTCAGATCAAATGAATCAGATTCAGATAAGGGGGAATCACAATATTTGTCATTTCCTTCCTAATTCCCCAATCTTTCTTCCTTTTCATTCTGACACTTTGTGTCTTTAACAAAAAATTTCTTTCTGTCATTTTTCTTTCAGACACTTTGTGTCTTTTACCATTTCACTTTACCTCCTCCAAAAACTTAAACACTTTGTGTTCCACAACCTTTTTTTTTCTTTCCTTCTTTCTCATGTTTCAAACATCTCTTTCATTCACTTATTGCAAAGATACCTTACTTCCCACAAAACACTCCACCCCTTATCACTTATCTGAACTTTTCAGTCTAAAGGAATGAATGTGAGAGTATATTAACAACAGATTAGTCTCAAAGGTTCATGCAACAGGAACTTAAGGGTTGACCTTTTAACTTTCTGGTTCAAGAAGGAAATTCCTCTACCTTATGCATCATCAACCATTTCAAACAAGAAACAAGGCAAGTTCTAGAGTTACTCATGCAGTGAAATGCTCTCTGAACAAAAATTTCTGTATAGGCTCAATTTCCTCACAGTTCAGAGTGCATGCTTGACTTCCTCTCTATGCATCACAACTAATCTCTCTACTCTTACACATTGAATGAATCATGCAAACATTTCATTTCTCAACATGCAAGGCATAAGATTGTATCCTTAATTTGATCAATCATCTAAAACTCTGATCAATCAAATCCTCATGAAATTTCGTAAAAGAAAAAGAAAAAAAAATATTTATCCTAATTAAATTTTATCCTAATTCTAGACTACACTAACATCCAACTACACTAAAAATTATTCAGACTAATAAAAACTAAAGAAAAGAGATTGAGATGTTCCCTGTTTTGGCTCATCCACTCGTGTGACCTCTCCATGCAGTATTCACTTGCCATTCAATCACATCACACCCACAATTCCCAGATTTAAACGTTGATGTCCCCAACAACTAATTTAAATCTAAAACAGCAGTGGATCACTGAAACACATTCACATACAGTTAATAGCATCAGTGCTATCAGAAATATGAATCTACAAACAGTGAAATCTCAATGTACAGTAACATATTACAAAATAACCAATATAAATGTACCAACAAAATAACCCAGATACTGAAAAAGCAAAACAAAATAACAGCAGGAAAATCGCAAATCATGACTCCACAAAAGATGCAGTCGCCTCATCATCAGAGTCAAAGGGGTCTCCTGGGTCAGAATGCGGGAACGGTGTATAATCTGTCTGTGCAGCACCTGTACTGATCCCTGCTCCTGCACTAACCCCGACTGATGGTCCGGCACCATCCTGACTCGCAGCAACTGGCTCTCCACCCGGGGCCTGAACATCCTGCTCAATGTCATCATCAGAGGACTCATTGTCATCACGCATATGGGCGGCAGCTGCTGCCTCGAAAGCATCCTCCTCCTCAGAATGAGGGTACACAGCAGGCTGAAAAGTGGACGTCTCAAGTCCATGGGCCTCACAAATGTCGTTCAGCATCTTTATAACATGTGTCTGCAATGACTGCTGACCCGCCTGCATAAATTTGAGGCGACGATGTAAGTGGCCCATACGCATATCTCCATTTCTCAACCACTGTTCCCCTGCTCTAATGCGCTCTTCGAAGTCAGCATCCTCTGGCTTCTCTCCTTGCTTCCTCCCCGGTGTCAATCCCTTTGGACCTTCCCCTCTAATTCTTAACTGATCCCTGATCAGCTTGGCATCAATTTTGGGGTGCAATTTGACTTGCACTCCATTATCAGTAATGTCAACTCCAGCTTTCTGGCATAACAGCTGAATCAGAGAGCAATGGCCAAGAGAGAATGTACTGGTGTCAGAGTGGGCCATATCATAAATACTGTCTTGAAGAAGGGTAGGCAACTCTACTTTCCCCTTATTCATGATAGTGGAAATCAAAATAGACCGCATCAAGTTCACCTCCGCCTGATTAGATGAAGGCATGATATTGGAGACAATGAAATGGAACCAGACTCTTGCTTCTCCATTTAACTGCCTCAACCACAGCAGATTGGGATTGACCTCATCCTTTGTCATCTCCCATTTCTCCCCAGGTTTTGCAACTGTGTGCAAAGTGGGTTCAGCCGCCCCCAATTTGGTCCATCCCTCAAAGGTAGGATCCCTCCTCCTGGGTCGGACATCAATCTTCCGCCAATTTCGGCGGAAGTCACAAGTCAAGGCCTGAGTAGTGTCACTGCCTTTGATCTTCAGCAGCTTCTGGATGGTATAAGCATCATATTTGACCTGCTTACCTCTCACCCAACTCATGAAGGTCCTCTGCCCTCCTTGATCTCCATTGTAAGCATTGGCAAAAAACTCCCGGGCTACTGTTCACCAATATCTCCCCAAAAGTGACCCATTCCCGTCTCCTCAGTTGAGACTGGAAATCTGGGTATTCATCCGTGTCCAAGATGAATTGGCGTTCCCGGACGAATGGCCTATGAGAGGTTTTCTTGTTGAAGCGGTCTTCATGTTCGGCACTTCGCCAGAAGTGCTCATCATATGCAGGAGGTGGTGGTGCTGAACTTTTGGCCCATCTTGCCCTCTTTTTGTTCTGTTTCTTTGGTGGTGAAGCCGACATATCTGGTACAACAAAGGAAAAGTCAGTGATGTAATGAACAATGTGGCACATAATTCCCAGATTTAAATGAAGAACATGATGCAAATTAATCCCTCATTACACCAGTGACACCCCCTTAATTCCCAAAATCAAGTAAAAATCATGTTGTGCAGCAGGGGCTGGGCGCTAAAACGGTCACATGGAGCGGTTTAGTGGCCTAGCCGCAATCCTGGTTTACACTGTCTGAGCGCTAAAATGTTGAGAACCAGCGTTTTAGCGCCCTGACTGTTCTAAGTCAGGCATTTCAAACAAGAGACTAGTTCCTCTCCTTAGGGTTTTGAGAAAACCTAGCCTACACTCCTTCATCTCATGCACCATTCTGTAGGGTAGTTCACTACACCTTTCCAAACAGAGTACCTAGCCTCCACCTTCACCAATTGGGCGCATAGCAAGCCTCACTGTGGTGATCATCTGGTGGCTTTCAAGAAGGCGTTCTTGCATCATTGACGAACGGTGGTGTGGATCATCATTAGAGGGTTTGAACCCTTCAGACCTGACAACTGATCTCCCTGACTGATCAGGCCAAAAACAAGATAACATCATGCTGTCCTAAAGCATGAATCTTGTGTGCATGTATGTTTTCACGGTAAAAATTTTTGTTTTTCCACCTTACATGCACCGGCCTTCAAGGCCAGTTTACTTTCAAGTGGTATCAGAGCCCGGTTGCTTTACCATCGACGGGTGATGGTACCTTGTTTGTGAAAAGAGTTTTTTCACGGTCAAAATCTTTAAAGGGTTATAGTTTAATTCTGCATATGGATTTTGAATCACAAATCCTTTAAGGTGTTAAAGTTTTTGTTTTTATGAACATGTAAATTTGATTTTGTGTTCATAAAACATTATGTATCATGGTTTAGTTTCTTTTTCTTTATGAAAGTCTTAAAAGGAACACCCTTTTTGAAAGGGTAGATTCGGCCATGGAGGGTACTAAGAGTACCTTGAATGTTTTCTTATTTTTCTCCATGAATTGTGTCATGTTTATATGCATGAAATTTTGTGACAAAATCTATCATATAGTCACCTATATGATTCGGTCATGAAGGAGTTTGTGGCTACATGCATGGTTTAATTTTGTTTTCTTTGAGAAAGAATTAACAAAATTCAAATTAAAAATTGTTTTAAAATTCGGCCAACTAGAGAAATTTAAGAATATGAATCTTGATATTATTTTGATGTTTAAATGTTAAATATCAAAATATATGTGAAAATATTATGTGATAATATAATGTTTGTGTTTGCGAGTTTTGATCCTTTCAGGTACAAACAGGAAGGGGATGGTCATGGTGCCCGGATTTAAAATTTTTGAATTTTAAATTAATGTGTAATTGCGCCTTTTAATTTACAAGTGTATTTGTAATTTAATTTTTGTAATTTTGTCCCTCCAAAGATGTTTTGGAGTTTCTTTAATTATGTGTAATTAGAGAATTAGGCTAGTGGCGTATAGACGACAAGCGGCCGTTGCTTAAAGAAGCAAAATGGACAAAAGCGCGAGCACCATGACTATCTCAATATAAACTGTTTATATGCATGTATGATTAGAACGTCTAGTATGCAAGAATTGGGCAAACCGCGTTTTGTATTGTTATTATGTTTGTCCAATAGCGACTAGTGTAAACCGATAGATGTTTGACATAGGTTACGACTAGCATGATAACTTACAACATGCGTTTGATGAGACCTAATTAACCCTAAAATAAAAGGAACCCTTAAAAGGAATAAATAATTAAGTGTATGATTACCTCCCACCACCAATGCTACTCAAACCTCTTCTACATAGTGGTGCTCCACAACTCGGTTGGGACCCACTGTTTCGTTGAGCTAGAGTAGTGTTTAAAGTCTAAGACACTTAGGGTGCTGGTTTATGCTTAACTAAGACATAAGTTGCAGGCACAGCCGGGCTTATGTGCTTAGGGTAATGGTGCTAGGTTGGTTGCATGAGATGCACCACTAAATGACAAAGAGTTGTCAGCCTAATGTTAAGAGAGGGTATGAGATATTGTTGATAAAGATCAACCCATTATTTAAATTAATCTTGCGGTCTCAGACGGAGATTAAAATAAATAATCGCACTCTTAATCCCACTAAGGTAAAATCTAGAAGTAGATTAACCCTAAGTCAAATAGTAAGGGTCATTGACTTAGATAAAATAGTGGGAGGGGAAAATTATTTAAAGTCTTTAATAATTTGCTTTTAACTACATAACCGTATATTAACTAAAATCATATTTACATCTTTTTCAGCTTTTAGTATGACAAATCAACTGTCACTGCGTTCAATTCTCGATACAAATAAACTGACCGGTTCAAATTTTATGGACTGGTATTGGAACTTAAGAATTGTTCTTAAGACCGAAAAGATAGCTTATGTCCTTGACACTGCTTTGCCTATTGCGCCTAAGGAAGGGGAAGATGGGTTCACGGAATTTGATTTCGTGACCCACAAGCAAAACATGGATGATAATGTGTTGGCTTGTTGCATCATGCTGGCATCCATGTCGCCTGAACTGCGTAAACAACACGAGCATATGGATGCCCTCTCTATTATCCTGCATCTCAGGGAGATGTATGATATTAAAGGCAGACATGAGAGGTATGAGACCTTTAGGGAATTGTTCCTATGCAAGATGACTGAAGGCATGTGTTTTAACCGCCATGTACTGAAGATGATGGCACTCATTGAGAAGCTAGAGGGTCTAGGGTTCGCAATGGATGCTGAATTAATTAATGACTTAGTTCTATCATCACTTCCTCCTTCTTTCAGTGAATTCATAATGGATTACAACATGCATGGGATGCTTGTGAGCTTGCCAGAGAGAGAAATGAGAAATTGGGGTTTTAGGGTTTAGAAAAAAAAGTGGGCTGGTCCGCGGTTAACCCCACCCTAACCCAAAAGAAATGAGGGTTAATGGGGCTAGGGTCAAAAATAACCCTCCCATATGTGTGCTGAAAAAAAAAGGGGTTAAAACTTGGGGCTATAGGGCCCAGCCCGCGGGCTGGGGGCTGTTTTGACAGCTCTATTCCTCCACACACAATATTTTATGGGGCCCACACATTTTAAAACAAAAGAAAAAGAAAAAAATATGGCACGCAAAACGAATCTCTATAACTTTACACAATCACTTTTCCTACAACATAATAAACATAAAACCCTTTTGCTATACTGTCAAAATAATATTAAAAAGATTTTCAAAATAATATTAAATTAATTAATATAGACCAACTAGTAGAATGTTAGAAATTTTATTTTATGGGCAATATTAATTAATTAGTTTTGTATTTTAATATTAATTGGGTTAATGGATATTCCAATATAAATATTGTAACTAAGCCCATTGCGATCACATTTGATT